>JAYMTP010005891.1:0-12752 GCA_036897365.1 Geranium brycei | reverse complement strand
ATTAAAAAATAAATATATTTTAACATTATTTTGGGATTGAAAATGGACAACGGGGAAACTCTGAACCCGATAGAGAATCCTTGCACCCGTTAGAAATGGAAAATCCCTGTCCCGTTTTTAACGGGGACAAAGATGGGATTGTTAAATCCGGCTCGAACTCGCCCCATTGTCATCCCTAATTTTGTTTTAACTTATGTCAAGATATATAATTGCAAAAAAATTATTATGTATTTGTTATGGTAAAAAGTAGTCGTCGCCTTATTATTTTTTTGTAAAATTATATAATTCCGTTCAAAAATATGTATTAATTTATGTAAATTGTTAATAAAGTGTCTCTGCAAACTTTTTGAACTTAATATGGTTAGTCTTAAACTCGACTTGCTTGTTAAATGAGCTAATTTTTTTTATCGAAACAAAAGGTTAAACCGAGTGCAAATGATATGAGCTATAACAACTGTTAATTAAAATATTGACGGTTTATATAGCTACTTAAAAATTAAAACCAAATCACTTAAATCAAGAAGATAGTATGGAAGTGATGTCAATAAAATTAATAGAATGAAACACATCACTCAATTGGACATAAATGTTTTCTATTAAAAAAATAAGCATCCCGCATTGAGCTATATTGAATAAAAACATCCCAAACCCATTAAGGTTTGCCTACAATGAAGTGAATATCTTATATTTTAGAAAATCAGATAAAATATAGGAGACAAAAAAATATTAATGAGAAATGGTATGATATTGAAAACCATATCTAAGTATATGAAGTTGGTTTTATTTCTATTACTGATTTTATATAAAAAAATTATTTTAAAATGTGGGATAAAATTTTTTGAGAATTTTTAAACATCATTTCTTTCGAGTGAACAGACAACCGATTTTAAGACGAAACATAACATAAAACATGTATTTATTTAAAATCACTCATATTTATTTTTCTTTTTTTGATAACCCAGTATTTATTCTTAATTCTGATGAAAAAACTAAAAATAAATTTTGTAATTATTGACAGAGATAAGATAACCCCAAATCAAAATAAGACTAATTAATTAGTTGTGAGAACCCTACTTAGTTAGAGATGGTGCATGAACCTATAAACACAATAATTGATCACAAGAGGAGACAAACTAGTAAAATACCAATAATACCCTCCACAGCCACCACATTAAATACAAAACAAAACGATGGGCTCATAACTCCTCGATGTGGGACAAAAGAATTACAGACCGGCCCTCCCGGCTTTGCCTCCGTACTAGGAAGCACAAACTAAGTGGCAGCACCGCAAATACACAAACAACCCAAGGGTAAAACCGGCACAACACACGTTGTTGGTTGCAAGCAAAAAAGAGCAAGCTCCCCCAAAAAAGGAGCAACTCCCGGACACGTATCCCCGTCAGTACGCAAACCCCCCCGCCGGCCGGCTCTTATTACCGTTCGTGCCCCTCCTCCGGCAGCTCCCAAAACCCTCCTCGTCGTCGTCCATATACATCTGCCTGCACCTGCACTCCACGCTACAAAAACCCCTGTCCCCTCTTCACAACACACAAAAAACACACACACCCATGTCCTAATCAATCAATTAATCGCTAAACATCGACTAAAACGAAAAACAAAGATCTGGGTTTCACCAGAAAACCGATTCCACGATCTGGGTACTCAACAAAAACACAAATCATAATCTATACATATTTATATCTATACAAATAGTTCACGCTAACATATCTGAGGTTCTCAGTTCGGCGTGTTTTTCTTTGGGACGCTGACAAATGGGTTAAAAGATTGATAAGATGGTTTTCCGAAAGTCGGATCAGAACCTGAAATTTTCCTGATTTGCTGATAAAGAAAAACATATTTATATTTATGCATACACTCACTTGTACATGTATATGTCCATGCCGGGAAGGAGTTTGTTTTTGCAGAGGAAGCACCGGTCGAGGAAATCCGGCGGAGGCGGGTGGCGGCGCTGGCCTTTTCCGGCCTGCGGCGGCGAGGAGGAGGAGGAGGAAGGCTTGGTGATGGTCATGAGCATGGCCTTGTTGATGACGCAAGAGACGGTGTCGTTTTTAGCGGCGGTTGGTTCGAGCACGACGCTGAGACCCACCATGACCGGTTCTGTCTCCGGCGACGGAGGCGGCGGAGAGCATATATAAATAGGGAAAAAGGGTATGTAAATAAGGATTGGAATGGGCAGAGATATAGAGAAGGTGGGGCCAGAAAAATACAGCTAATGAATGAGAGTGAGACAGAGACAGAGAGCAGTAACAAGGACGATTTGGGATTTGACCTTTACTGCTTCTTTGCTGCCACGTATCGCCCCTCCCTATTTGTCGTTTTCTGCTCTCTTTTTTTACTTTTGCTGGTTTTTTATCTTCATATGTACGGACCTGGTTTTGACCTTATCTTTTTCTTTTTTTACTGCTTTCTGTGGAAATTACCTACGTGTGATTGTGCCTGACACACACCTAGTTGGGTCCGGACTGGATTTTTTGGGGTTTGGTTTAATGGGTTGTGTGTTTAATAATGGTCGCAAATCTGACTTTTAATTTAGTTTAACTTGAACTGAAAGTGTTTAAACTATATTTATTTCAGACATTAAATGAGCATTGATTGCTGGAAATAGTCTTTGTTGATGGAGTTATAGACTGTGTATCATTTTAAATTTCACTGTGATATAAAAGTTGGCAAATTGAAGTTTTGAAGAGATGGTACGATATAAATTAGAATGTGCACTTGTAGCTGGAAGAAAAAGTTGATCATATCTAATATTAGGTGGTGCATTTAATAATTTGGAATTTTTTTTCTAAATTGCAAAATGCAATTTGATTCATTGAACTAGGCAACGGACATAGATAAATATAAAGAAAAAAACAGCTGGTTAAGGTTAACAAAGGAATAGAAACAAAATATAATGTGCATTACCAAATAAAATATTTGTCTATTTTCCAATTAAGTTTTTTTTTATAGTTTTGATGGGCTATTAATAGAGAAACATAAATGAAAGAAAATGCGGTTGTGTTGCTTTAAACAAATGAACTCGGTAAATTATTAGGTGATTTTATTGAACAATTATGAAAGAATAAGAGCTTGTAATTATGTTTACTTGAAATAAATAAACTTAAATTATCATTATATAGAAGGATTATCATTATATAGAAGGATGTCATCGGACAGATTTAGTGTTTCGTATCTTACTCCGCCAAATCGAAGACATCAGATCTCCATCAAGTTTGAAATTATTCTACAATAATGACAATGGGACGAGTTTAGATCCCGACCCTTAAACCAGGCGTTGGGTTTGAAAACTTTTGACACTGGCATCGATGTCTGGCACTATCAGAACCTCAAGGCAACACCTTATTCATGTCATTGTATTGTGACAATGAACAGATAAACGAAGATAATAATCTATCTCATAGCCAAAATTTCCGGACATCACAATTATTATTATTAAACTAAGTTCTCATGTAACATAGAATTAAACCAATATTACATTCCACATATTATTATTTGGTTCTTCCTGACCCAGCTATTCGTAAAATCAACAATGGAGAGAACACCTGAAGAGTATAGATTTCACTGTGTGAACCTTACATCCGAGACTTCACTTGCTCCACTGGAGTGCTCTGCACAACAAAAACATTTCAGAATTTAGAGAGCTAGCAATAGCATCTTAGTTTCAGCTTCATAATCATGAACCAATCTGAGCTCCTATATCATTGAAAATCATAGAGATAAATGTGTATTTTATGTATGATGTTCATTGAGGTTCCAATCAAATAATCTACTCTCGAACGTTAGTGCAAGTATGATTTAGTCATCTCTCTTTCAAAAAAAATCTAGATTACAATCTCAGCAGAAAGATCAAGTAAAAACAAGAAAATTGATCACAGTGGTAAAGTAAATTTCAGATACTCACCAGAGGAATTCCTTTGGAAGCTCTGTCGGCCAAGAAGGCGCAAGGCTTAAAGAATTCTCCGTAAATCTTTGACCACTCCTCCAATCTCGAATAAATATACTTGGCACCGAGAGAATCAGCCCAAAACAAGACTCCGCCCCTGATAACAAAAATATCCCAAAAAGATTACAGCAGTAGTGATAGTAACAAACTGAAGAAAAAGGGTTCCCTCTATGACCAAAATTACTAACCTGTAGGGTGGAAAGCCCATGCCCATGACACCAGCAATGTCGAGGTCCGCTGCTTTAACCACAATCCCTTCGGCGAACACACGACAGGCCTCATTCACCACAGGGAAGAATATCATCTCCACAATGTCCTTGTCTGATAATTTTGTCAACTGTGTCATTACCAAAATAATTAAGTTTGGGAGTTAGCATCTATAATCTTCTTGTTTATACTTGTAAAAATTATAGCCACCGGTAGATATAATAGGCGAGATGCAAAAGCTTCAAGTAGGGAGATCGACAAACCTTAGAATCAATGCTAACACCAGAAATGCTCCTAGACTTCTCAATGTATTTCTTTAATTCAGGATCAGGACTAGCTTTGCGTCTATTATCATAGGCATAGAACCCTTTCTTAGTAGTTTCACCTGTTGCATTTAGATGGAGAAAACAAGGGGATTGAATATTTGCAAGCTGGAGAGTAAAAAGATACATGAAGGTAATGGCGTAATGTACATGCACTAAACCTGTAAATTTTAAACAAATAGATACTACCTGCTCTCTTATCCTCTTGCATGAGAGGAATAAGCATTGATTTGTAACTTCGCTCTGGAAAGTGCTCCACATATTGTGAGCCAGTAGCTATGGCCACACCAAAACCAACCAGGTCAATCAATCTGAGTGAACAAATGAAATATTAGTGCAAGTTAAATATGACAAATAACACTGTTCAAAGAATACCAACACGGTATAAAAGTAAGAAACTCGATCAAGGTTTTCTAATATACAAGAATAAACTCAATCCTATTTTTGTAATCTGTGAGATACCTGAATGGACCCATTGGCATTCCAAATTTGGTGATTGCCCTATCAATCTGATAGGGATCTGCTCCTCGTTCAGCAAGCAAAAGAGAAGCTTGTGTGTAAGGGAAGAACGTTCTGTTGACAGCAAAGCCAGTGCAGTTTCCAACAACAACTGGTGTCTTCCTTATTTTTTTCCCAATATCAAGCAAGTCAACAATAACCTGAGGAGATGTATGTGTGGTACGTACAATTTCCAGCAGTGGCATGATATGCGCCGGACTGCATCAGATGCAAAAATTTTTTATTGACCTGGAAAAGATAAGGGAATGAAGACAATCAGAATTCTACTCAAATGCTACCTAAAGAAATGTGCTCCAATAATCCGGTCTTGGGACTTTGTCTTCTTGCCAATGAGGTTCAAGTCAATTGTGGAAGTGTTACTTGCTAGTATGCAATGTGGCGGACAAAACTTTTCCAGATCAGCAAAAATTTGTTGCTTCAATGAAACGTTCTCAATAACAGCCTGGTCCAAACATCAAGGATTAGTACAAAAGATTATCATTTCTCTCTTATGTAATTCCTAATTAATAGATAATGACAACAATAGACTAAATCACATGTATCATGATTCATGAACTACCTCTATAACCATGTCAACATCTTTAAAGCCTTCATAGTCTATGGCACCCTTGAGAAGGGAGAAAGTTTTTTCGAACTTTTCTTGAGTCATCTTCCCTTTCTTGACACGGCTTTGTAGATTAGCTGAATACAAAAGAATTATTCAGTCACCAATAATATAACTTTAAGAAACTAGAATGAAAATATGCTAGCAAAGTTTTCAGTAAAAATAACGGTATTAACAAGAACTCACCTTTGACCCTACCCATTCCAGCCTGCAAGAATTTGTCATTAACTTCTTTCAGGATCACTGGATAATTACTTAGAATTAAGGCTGTAGCTATTCCCGAGCCCATTAAGCCTCCACCAAGAATAGCAATTTTATTCACTCGTCTTGGTACCAAACCAAGATCAGTAACACCTGGAACCTGTTTATTTTAAAACACTTTTTTCAGTTACATGATAACTATATAATTGAATGCCTTGACATGGTATCATAACAAGTCATAACCAACACATGTTGTGTTAAACTTCACTCTGCCTTAAAAGCTTAAGCTATTAAGTGGAGGGCCTAATTTTTACAACGAATAACTACTCAGATTCCACTCTTAATATGTGATCATTTTAAAGTTTTCTTTTGGAGATTGCTCCAGTCTAAAAGCTAGAGTTGTTAAGGACCCACCTAGTATATCAAGCAATCACAAACTCCACAAGCTTTCCAAATGAGATACTTCAACAAGGAATTATCAATATGGGATTCTGCGCTATAATAATGTGATAACTTTTTTTGTGAGGAATTAGCATAGTCCAAATCCCGTGCAGATAAGTAATCATGTTCTCTACTCATGTTTAACATATTTCCTGATTTTGAACCAAAAATATATTGCCCAAGAAAAGCTATTTAGCAAATCATAGTGACATATATTAATTGGAGTTTTCCACCAAATAAAAACCTATTTCAAGGATCTGAGTTATGTTGATGATGAACAACGAGAGAGTCCTATAGTAATAATGCAAGCAAACCTTTGAGGTTCCACGCTGAGAAAAGAAGATATGGATCAAGCTCTTGCTAGTATCAGCCTTTAGAAGTCCTTGAAAA
Organism: Geranium brycei; assembly: GCA_036897365.1. Taxonomy (NCBI): domain Eukaryota; kingdom Viridiplantae; phylum Streptophyta; class Magnoliopsida; order Geraniales; family Geraniaceae; genus Geranium; species Geranium brycei. The sequence continues at coordinate 6,103 of JAYMTP010005891.1, read as the reverse complement.
GCTTCAATCTCCTGTAAACATTACATACTATCTTTCAAACTTGGAGACTTTTAAGAAGATAATGAAGCAAAAGATATTAGAAGGCTAAAGACCTTCCAGAGTCCAGCACGTGGCCCAGAAACGATACCCTCTTCAATGACATCAATGCAAACTAAAGGGTGGCTGAGATTTGGAGCCTGTTTCCGGGCTTGAGCTCTAGCAAAGTTGAGTATTTCTCTTGCATCCCCTAGGGCTTCCAACTTGTCAGTTTTATAAAGACTTTTCACCCAAGGTCTTTTGAACTCCAAGATGTCCAAGGCCCATCGACGAGCAGCATTTACCAATTCCTCGGATGATACTACAGCATCCACAAGGCCCAAATTATGAGCTTCCACTCCTTTCACTGGCTTTGACATCTATTATTAATGTTTGAGAAAGAAATCAATTGATTACTTCAGATGTCACATCATATTTATGGAATATATTAAGGCGAATAAAAATAACAACACAGCATACCAGCATCATTTCAAGGGCTTTTGAAAGGCCCACAAGACGAGGAAGTCGCTGAGTTCCTGGAACAATTAAAGAGTAAGAAGTTGATGATAGATAAATGCATTGAATTGATAAAGAAGATCCATGCCATGTGTAAGGAAAACTGGAAAATCTCCGTAACTCAAGCTGGTCAACAAAAAAATGTAGCCTAAACTTTGACTCATCAATTGCACAAGCATGTGATAGATATGATTCATGCCCCGTATTCCAACCAAGCACATAGGCCATACCTCCAAATCCAGGAATCAGCCCAAGCTGAAGTTCAGGTAGACCAAGTTGTGCAGCGGGTGTTGAGATGCGTGCATGGCATGCCTGAAAAGGAAAAATGAAACTTCAGCATATAAGCATACGGCGTGAGCTTCCAGATCAGAAGATATATAGAGGTGTACCATTGCAACTTCTAATCCTCCACCTAAGGCGAGGCCATCTATTGCAGCAACAGAAGGTTTGGTTCCAGCTGTAACAAAGAGAAACAAGTTCATTGTGTAAATTTTACACAGAAAATGATAAAGAAAATTAAAGTAGGTTAAATACATGAACATACCTTCAAATTTGTCAGACAAAACTTCAACTGATATATAACCAGGCTTTGGTTCCGCCACTGAGAAAAGGTAAATGAAGTTAACAAAATATGTACAGCTGTGTTACTAGAATATACATATTTTATTTAAGTTATGACATACCCTTTCCTCCTTGGAGGCCGCCAAATGCACTAATATCAAAGCCGCCAGAAAATTTCCCCTTTGCACCTGTCCAATTAAGTAAGCTGTAAAATTTTGCATTTTGATCATTCATATGAAGAAACAAAAACAAATAATGTCACCCGTCTACACAAACCTGTAATAACAATTGCCTTCACGTCATCTCTTCGCAAAGCTTCTTCATAGTTGTCTTTCAAGCTGAATAGTACTTTTAAAAAAAATAGTACAAAATCATTTCTGATGAACAGTGGTTGAATAACACTTTCAAAGCATTAAGGAAAGTTGAATAAGCAAACACATACATGCAGGATGCCAAAAAATGATCCAACTCACCCAGCTGATTTGCTGGACAACATGGTGATGTTAACGGGATAAATACTATCATTTGTTTAATGTACTATAGCACTGTGAATTTCTATCACCCTCCAACACAAACTTTTACACATCACGCATAATTTCATTTATGCTCCGATTGCAAAACATAAGAGGATGCCATGTGAAGCTCAGGGCTGTCGAATTATGAACCCAAATCATCAATCAGCTACTGAAGTCGGAGAAAGAGCGAAGACTTAGGTATAACAAGTATCAAGTTAACTCTACCCAGCTTATTGTTAGAACAATGAGAATCACACGAATCACACACATGATGCATTTATTACGTGTTAACTTCAATATCTCCAAATTCATTCCAAAATATAACAATAACATTTCTTAGGTACAGAGAACCCTTTCAGCTACCTTCAATTTCACACTCCTATCCCCAATTTAAACCCTCCAAGCTTCCAAATTCAACTGCCATCTCCAAACCAAATTGAAACACCACACCACAGAATCAACAAACCAATCAATTAAATTAAATTCTCATAACCACTAAGAAACAAGTTCCATCGCGATTTCCACAGGTCAGTTTCAAAAAAATTGAAAACGTTCAAAACGATTCGCAGTGACCGACAGCTGACCGATCATCGAAATTGCCGCCAGCGATCACAAAACCAGAAACACGTTGTTCAGCAAAAACACGAATCGGATCCGATTGAGGATCGCGAGAGAGAAGAAGAAAGTACCATCGAAGGACAGAGAATTGACGGGAGGATTGATGAGAGTGATGAGGGCAACTCCATCGGCTCCCACCTCCATCACGGTCCTTCCCTTGACTCTGCTCGCCATTGTTGATCGATCGCTCTCTCACTCTAAGCTCTCTGGTTTCGCTGCGAGATCGAATTTGCGAAGAAGATGGACAGAGATTGGGATTTATATTTATGGGAAGGTTTCGTGTTTAAATTCCTCACTCTGTGACGTCCTCTTTTGGGAACCCAAAATGAGTACAGTGTATGTGTATTATCCACATCTTTTCAAATCTCCACGCGCCCTCATGGAGAGCGTGAGCGTGCGGCCACAATTATTTTATATTAGTGAGGACCAATTATTAATGTTGTTTATCCGGTTGACGTAGGACATCATAGGGATTAATCGTTACGGCTATGAAACTCAGATCGCTAGAATATATCAGTCAGCTGACAAAAAGAAAGATCTAGTAAATTCGGGAAGATCGCGGCAAAACACGTTTTGAAATATTATTTAATTAAATATATATAAATTCATTAAAGACGAAATGAATTATATTTAATCATTTTTAATATCAAAGTTGTCAATAATCTCGAAGTTCAAATGTGAAACTAAGATAAATGAGTGAATGAGAGTTTGATTTTTCTTTTGTTTATTAACCTAAATTTCAAACCAAAATTAATAAGGTGGATGAATAAGACCGAATTAGATCGGACAAGACTATAATTAACTAATTATATTAGAGTAAACCAGAATTAATTAATTTAGACTAGAATTAATTTAAATTTTGCTGGGTTCACCGGTTTAACTGGTATTTTCATTGATATCGGTCGTTTCGTCTCGGAAAGCTTGCAAAAATCGATACATCACCAGTATATCGACCAGTATCGGGAATATCCATAACACTAATTATGTCTTAATGATATAAAAAGAGAGAATCAAATAAAGTCACGGTTAGTTATTTTTTTATAATAAAAACCCTATCTTAGGGGCAAACTTAAATGTATCAAATAAAAAACCTAGAACTTTAGGTCTACGAGTGTCATTTCCCCTGCATTTTTAGCCATTACTTCAATCACATTTTTTAAGCTAACAAACAATTCATTCGGGAAACTTATCTATATGATAAGAGCACAACTTTGGAAACTAATGGAGAGTGTTCCATACGCGCCTATTCTAGCGAGTCATATCAAGCATATCGCCTCGAACTTGTCAATAGTAATTGTCCAGGTTCTAGTGACGTGGGCTTCTGTGATTGGCCTATTATTTGGGGCTTATGTCACTAGGTGTTGAGACTTTCAATGCAGATGATTAGATCTCATTTCGAATGACGTGGATACCTAATATTAAACAATATTTTTTTTAGGAAATTAAACAATATTCATTTTCATACTGTAAGTACTAAAATATTATGTAGTATGTATTAATTAGTTTCACAGTTCCCTCAAAAAAAAAAATTTCATAGTTGTTAGGATGTAATTAATAGGATAAGGTTTATGATTAGTTTGTGTTTTAACAACCCAGCAAAATGCAAATAAAAAATCATAAACTTTTTATTATTACTGGCTACATCATTTATTTTGGTCTCCTGGTCAAATAATTTTTTTGTGTGGATATTATTGATTACTATCCTTCACCCAATAAAAAATTGACTAATAATCCTTTTCATTTTCATAATATTTTATTTTCCTTATTAGTTCAGAAAAGTTGAAGTGTATGTATCATTTTGTATATAGTCAAACAATTTTAATGACCTTGTCAAATAAGTTAGAATTTTAAATAGGAAATTAATGATTTTTCCCGATTGTAAAAATAAAAAATTGACTACTAATCATTTTCATTTCCACAATATTTTATTTTCCTTATTAATATTTTGGTATATAGTCAAACAATTTTAATGGCCGTGTTTGATGTTTCCATACATCTTCATATATATCTTATCTCTAACTCGCTGAGACTTTAAATAATTATGAAAATAATATTATTATATAATATGCATAATTAATTAGCTAATTTACAAATTCAAAATTGATAATATTTTAACAATTTCAAACTCACACTCTACGTTGATTTAAGAATTGTGGGATGGATTGTGTCCTTAGTATCGACAAGAAAGATTTTTAAGTTTAAGATTAGTGTAACAGTTAAAAATAATTATAACTCAGCTACTTTGTCAAAGTCATGTTCTTAACTTCACAAAGTTATTCGCGTGCTTTTATAAAAAAAATAAGAATAAGTTAATATTTGAAGAATGAAAATGTTCATCACACTTTATAATTTTTAAAATATTTTATTGCTTTGCTTGTCACGGTTCAGTTAAAAGAATGTCCATAAAAGTATCAAATTGTTAAAGTGACGAAGACATCAAGCCTTTTCTACCATTTAAAATATTTGTTGGGAATTTTCTCAATACAAATGAAATACATCTAAAACATGTTATTTCAAAAAAAATTGCAATGTTTTAAAAATTCCCAAATTGTTTAATTAATTTTTTAATAAGATTAATTTGATGATTATTTTCATACCAATCTCCAATTGGTCTCTAAACTATTCTCTCTGCCCTTCTAGTAGCATTTCTTACAACACAAACTAATTGCGAGACAAATCAAGTACCCGTGAGATGTACCATTACGCATCAATAACTTGCTAACATGTATCATTGGTGTTGGAGTGAGCAAATCAATTTAGATGTCATGTAGCTATCATGGATAGGAACTTGTGTTTTTAGGGGTCGAACACAAACGTTGCTCCTACCATTTCGAATAGCTTTGTGGTCCTTGTCTGGACAAAGATTGTCTTTCATGTCAAGATTGCTCACAGCCTTTGACTTTCATGTAAATATCAAGTAACACAGTTTTCCCCCAGAAAATTGCAAGTGTTTTAAATTTTGGAAGTTGTGTTGATAGTGAATAATTTTGGAGTCCAATATTTTTCGAAAAACCATATGAATTTGAGAGTTCGAGTGAATAAGTAAGATGAATTGGGAATGCATAAGACGTGGGGTTTTTTAGGAATGTTCGTGAATTCGAAGCTTGTTAGATGCATGGAACGGGGAGGATTTTTGGATAGAATATGATTATGGTGTATTTATTAAAAAAAAATTGAGAATGCATAAAATATGCGGAGACTAGAGCAGCAAACGGTGGTATCGTCCCCTAATTGCTAATGTGTGCCCATCACACGAATAAACTTCTCTCGTAGAATGTCGTCGGCTTCGCTTTTGATATGGATGTGCGGTGGATCAAGTAGAGGCTCCCAGCCCATGGCAAATATGTAGGAAACTCCTGATCGCCATGCCAGTGAAAACATAGTTCCAAAGAACTTCCTTCTTGGGATGTCTCCGGCGTTCCTATTACAATATCTCTAATGAATTAGTTGCATAGCGCTTGTGTCTGGTGAGCACTGCACTATTGAGTAGAGTTTTAAGTATTATGGTTTACCGGAAATGCCGATATGAGCTCGGAGATAATCGAAGTTGAATATAATTAATAGAATTGAGTGAACTAAATTTTTTTCCAAGACATCAAATATGTTATATGCATTTAGAACTACAAATCTCAAGCTTCCCAAACTCTATGGGAAACAATTTAATCTCATTTACAAACTTCTTCATTGTCTTCAATCTCTCAATTCCACCCCAATTTTTACAATAAATTAAACATGTTATCATATAAATATAGCCCAAAAATCGACTCCTCCAAATTATCCAACAACAGAAAGCCCAATTTTGTACTCATAAACATTAGACATTCACTCAAATCAAAAGAAGCTATTTGAATTATGACATTAGAAATAATTCATTGCCT
>JAYMTP010005890.1:0-12752 GCA_036897365.1 Geranium brycei | reverse complement strand
CCTTGAGCGCCACGAAACCTAATGAGACCGTTGTGTCTTGGAACGACACTGGCTCTATTTACGAGTCTCCTACCGTCACGGTTCTTGCCGACGACGTAACCATACGGTTGCTTACTATCGAGGTAAGTTCGGTTATTATTTACCGTTGAAATATGACTTGAATCAAGATTAAATTTATTACGATTGAGGTTAAAAGTGGAAAATAGTAATTTTATTTACCGATCAGCGAGTCGGGGTCCAACCTAGCAAGGTGCCCCATCATATACTATGTTCGGAATTTGGTGTACAAACCTTACTTTGAGTGCTTCGTATCAAATTAGATTTTGTGTTTCCTTTTTATTATAGTTGAACTGTAGTTGCATACATACTTTATTAATATTTTTAAGCTGTCTATGAAAGTAGTCGATATATTACTAATTAATGAAATATTTTTGTTTGTGTATAGAACTCACACGGGAAAGCTAAGGCTGTGGCGTTGAGAGTGTCCGCCGACAGGGTCTCGATTCTAGGCTGCAGGATTTTAGGTTACCAAGACACTCTGCTGGACGACACTGGCCGCCACTACTACAAGAACTGTTACATTGAAGGAGCCACCGACTTCATCTGTGGAAATGCGGCTTCTCTCTTCGAGGTAACAGTTCAATTATAATTGATCTTTCAACTATCAACTTATAATTATAAGTCAGTTATAAGTGCTAATTTGAGTGTTGTGATTGCATGCGTGCAGAAATGTCACATACATACGGTTTCAATGAACGCAGGGGCCATCACGGCCCAGCGGCGGGAGTCCCCGTCAGAGAACACTGGCTTCACATTCTTGGGCTGCAAGATCACCGGCGCGAGAGGCGGTAGCGCGACCCTAGGACGGCCATGGGGAGATTATTCTCGAGTCGTCTTCGCCTTCACATACATGACGAATGTGATATTGCCCCAAGGGTGGGACAATTGGAGAGACCCATCTAGAGAAAGGTTCGTAACCACAATCCATTAAGCTTATTTATTCGAAACACTTTGTTTAACATTAACAGAATTGTAAAAGAGTCGAGTTTTTAACGAGTCGTTCGAGCTTGATTCACTATATATTTCATTTAATTTTGTTACTGTTTTCGAGTTGAATTTAAGCATAACACACCACAAGGAAAATAATCTTTTCCGAGCCACAAAAGTTGTGTACGTTAGGTACAATGTCACACACCCGAAGGAGAATATATATGACTATTTTCTTTTAAACTAAACGTGACTTTAGTTGCATAAGTTCGCTCAAGTCCAAACCAAACACTTCTTTTACGAGTCAAGTCTTTGATAAAATTGAGACTGAAGTCGTATACTAATTTACATCCATATATAGTATTAACTGAAATTTGTTGATTGTTACAGAACGGCGTATTATGGAGAATACAGATGCTATGGGCGCGGAGCTGTGAAATCGAGGAGGGTGACGTGGTCTCGAAACTTGACGAGCATTGAAGCCGAGCCGTTCTTGAGCAAGGACATGATTGACGGTCGACTCTGGATCAAATGATTAATTCCAATGGAGGAGGAAGAAATTGAAATTAGTCTATCTTTTTAATATTCTTTTGGTCACAACATTATTTTTTTACTGTGCACTTTACTTGTTTAATTTAGTTATTGTAAAATTCACTTGATTCTTCAAAACAATAATATGGATTGTTTTTTAACAGTAGACAGTAATTCGATTTTACTTATAATTTAGAGAAAATCAGTCTTTTATGGTTCATATACAATTCTTACAGGTTCTAATCACATTTGAATCAGAAAGAACTGAATTAAAAGTTATTAAAACATTATGCTTGATTTTGGCTTTATTTTTAATTTTAATTTTAACATGTACAAAATTAAAGTTTTGATTGAGTTATATAATTTTTGATTTCGAATGTATACTTATAATTAGAATTTATTCTTGCATAAAATAAAGTTGTATAATTACTTCGAAAAGGAATTTTATAAGCTTCATTCGTCCCAAAAATCGGGTTCAAAATAAAAACCAAAAGTTAACTGGTTCGGTCCAGTTATAATTGAAAAATCGTCTATAGTCATTGACGATTATAACCGACTTGCCAAGTACCTTTAGTTTCGAGTATGATTCTCAAAATTCAAGAACAGTTGAAACCAGTTCGATCCAATTCTGGACAGGTTCGGTCCGATTCCAAAACCAGCAAACATCCCTAAAAATTAGTATATGTGAATAATTGGGCCCAACACAAAAGTTTCTCCGAATAAAACTTGACCCATGAACCAAAGCAAACAACGGCCCAACACAAACTAAATTCAATTCTGGAAACCAAAACACCGACTCGTCGTTTTGTTTCAAGAAAACCGACAAGTCGGTTTCTGGGAAAAGTCAAGGGCTCCCTCGCAGCGAAGTCAACACTTCCTCTTATAGAGTCTCTCCCACTTCTTGGTCTCCTTGGATCCGTAACCGAAGAGCTCGGAGAATCGAAAATGGCGATCTACGCTACGCTCGTCCTCGTCCTGTGCTCTCTCCTTCTCGTCCCTCTCTTCGCGATCTCCGATTCCGACTCCGACCTCCTCGCCGAGCTCGCCGAGCTCCAATCCCGATCCAAAACCGGCGTGATCCACATCAACGACCGCTCCGTCCACCGCTTCATCTCCGCCGCCAAGACCCCTCGTCCCTACCACCTCCTCATCTTCTTCGACGCCCTCCAGCTCCACGACAAGTCCGAGCTCCAATTGAAGCAGATCCACAACGAATTCAACCTCGTCGCCTCCTCATACATCACCAACAACAATCCTGATTCTGGGTCTGGTTCTGGTTCTGGATCTGGGTCTGGGCCCAAGCTCTTCTTCTGCTACATCGAGTTCAAGGAGTCCCAGTCCAGTTTCGCCCAATTTGGGGTCAACTCTCTCCCTCACATCAGGATCGTGGGTCCTGAGGTCACCAATTTGAAGGACTCGGATCAGATGGACCAGGGCGATATCTCCAGAATGGCCGATTCGATGGCCGAGTTCGTTCAGGCCAAGACGGGTCTCTCCGTCGGACCCATCAATCGCCCTCCGATCCTGTCCAAGACCCAGATCTTGCTCATGTCGATCGTGGTTTTGGGTTGCTTGCCGTTCTTGGTGAAGAGGGTCTTGACCGGACAGACTCTGTTACACGACCCGAAGCTATGGCTTACTGGGTCGGTGTTTGTGTACTTCTTCAGCGTCTCCGGGGCGATGCACAACATCATCAGGAAGATGCCCATGTTCATGGTGGACAGGAACGACCCGTCGAAGCTCGTGTTCTTCTACCAGGGCTCGGGGATGCAGCTGGGCGCGGAGGGTTTTGCCGTTGGGGGTCTGTACACGATTGTTGGTCTCATGCTTGCTCTGGTGACCCATTTGCTTGTTAGGGTGAGGAATGTGACTGCCCAGAGGGTGATCATGGTGTTTGTGCTGATTGTGTCGTTCTGGGCGGTGAAGAAGGTCGTGTTCTTGGATAATTGGAAGACTGGTTATGGGATCCATGCCTTCTGGCCTTCGAGTTGGAACTGAAGCACCTTGATCGGTCGCGGTGAAGGGTGTTTTATTTTTACCCTGTTTAGCTCCTACACATTGTCGTAGTCTGTTTCTGAGGTAATGATTTTGAATTTCGCTTCGAATTTGGATAATTTCATATGGAACTTTGGGTAAACATATATGCATTGAAAACAGAAACCTGAGCTTGATGATTAGTCATGTGCTGTGGCTCATTCTTGATTTGCTTCTGTCTTGAATGTCTATCTTGTGGAGTATAATATGATCTTGATGCATTGGAGATTCATAATTGACTAGTCTTGCTTCATATTTGTGATAAAAGTATACGTTTTGAGGCGATAAGATGCATAATTGACTAGTCTCGCTTCATATATGTGAAAAAGTATATGTTTTGATGCATTGGAGATGCACAATTGACTAGTCTTGCTTCATATATGTGAAAAAGTATATGTTTTGATGCATTGGAGATGCACAATTGACTAGTCTCGCTTCATATATGTGAAAAAGTATATGTTTTGATGCATCGGAGATGCGCAATTGACCAGTCTTGCTTCATATTTGTGATAAAGCGTACACTTTGAGAGCTAATTTGATACACTGGAGCTAGATTTGTATGCAAATCACATTCTTGCTCTTGGAATCGATGAGAGTGAAATAGCATACTAGTAGTAGTAGTAGCTAGGATGTATGTTTTTTTTATCTGTGTTTTGTTTCAATACTACTTTTTGGTAGTAAAATCATTCAAATCGATGTTTGATGATACTGAGAATTGTTGAGAAGACATGTTGCCCGTTTGAATCAAGCCCTTCTGTGGGATTAAGCAGTTGTCTTCTTATATCTTGGAAAGATAGCTTGCTACTCATACTTTCCTATACATTATTTCTGTGAAATGTATAGATTAACTGCTGCAACGGCGTTTGGAAACCTGTTCTTCGATGTCTTTTCCAATGTCATCTGAATAACACTATGTTGTGGTTCTCTTTGCTATTTGATTTACTCAGTAGTGTTTGTCTGTTAACTGTGAATCCAGTCCGACCATGTAGTTTTCGATAAAATAACATATGCATTAAAATGTCTGTGCTCGTTAGGAATCAGACATCTGCACCCTCCCATGGAGATGTTAGGACTGTTAAAAGCTGTTAGTGACTTGATCAGCACAGACATTTTCAAGCTCTACTCTGCTCACATGAACATATTAGGATTGTTTTACTTTATTTTGATGCTCAGGATGTGGTTGGTCCCTAAATTCTGAGACTCTAGAATGTAGATGTTGTAATAGAGGGATTGATCAACACAAACTTTCTTGTTCTTGCCCTCCATATTCAGCTAATTGTTTTGCTTATACCACAACTTTACATGCTCTGACTTTTTTGTCCTAGCAATATTGTTGAAGGGATTAATACTTTGTCACAATAGTTTGAGCTACATCCAGCATAGTAGCCGCAGACCTAACAATAGTTAGTGTCTTTTGTATTAGGAAATACACAACAAGCTCGAAAGGGCGGAAGGAAATACAAAAGAGTAGCTGAGAAAACCAACAAACCCTAACGGAGAAAAATGACCAATTCAATTGTAACAGATCACAATTGAACCGGCCTAATTGACAAAATCTGGTTAAGCCTGGTCTGTAAAAAGAATCAGACTGGGATAGAGACGCGTCAAAGGGACGGAGATCTCTTGTCGGCGAGAAAGCCACTGGCACCGGAAAAGCCAAAGCGAAGACTGGAGGCAGCTCCTTCCACCACAAACGACCCCTACCACCAAACGCGTGCCAGAGATCTCCCTGAATTCTCCTCACCGTCAATCACTGTCGAGCTCGCCACGAACCATCGTCTGTCGCCGTCCATGTCTCCTGAGAGAACTCGAGTCTCTACGATTTATGCTGGCTTTCACCTTCTGAATCGACCACTAGTTCTCCCTGTATTCGTGGCCTGAGCCCTCCACCTTCATCAACTCTTGAAAGTTTGAAACTGACCAGATCTGGGTTCGAAGCCTCCAACGCCTCGCTCGCCCAAGGACCCACTCTGTCTACGACTCCGTCCAACACATGAAATAATCATAACAGAGGAGGTCAGAGCACTGTTCATAATGCAACTCCGGCCAACACCGGAAGGGTTGCAGGCGGACAGTGGCTCCCTCTCCGTGCTCCATCACGCAACTTCTCTTGACCTTCACCCTCAACAAAATTGCCTCCGAAAAGGACAGAAATGCATAAGGAGGTTGATAGAGAGATGGCTCCGCCAGTGACGCACAAAAAACGCAGAAGTGTAGGTATTTTTTGGAGAGCAAGAAGATCACCAATCACACCCCATTTGACAATCAATTAGACATGACTTATAATATTCAATTAACAAAACATTAGGCACAAACAAAAAAAAGTTTGATGTTAGCAGGGGTGTTTACCGGTCGGGTCTTCACTCACCTCCGTTAATTTTTAGAGTATCCTTTTTGTCTGGCTAGTGCTTAACGTTTAACCAAAACCTAAAAGGAAAAAAGCGCAAAGCTGTTTTCTTCCCAAGTAAGTAAAGCTTAAGATAAGACCTAAACAATGGTTCAATGCAAAGCCACATTTGGGCGGCCAAAAAGGCTCTAAAGCGAGTCTGTCTGCTGCAGATCAAATCCATGCCTCAACCATCAAGTCTCTTGTAACAAAGCAACTCCTTTTATTTTTTTCCATGCAACTTTGCTTACAAACACAGCACTCTTGATTCCTCCACGCGACCATGCTCTTGCAATCACTCTCCTACCCTCTCCGTAGACACTCCACACCCCTGGCCCTTGGGGGCAAATTAGTAAAAATGACGTCTTCCCACTATAAATATCTCCTGCAAGAACCAAGAATCCGAGATCAAGAAGATGGAGGAGCAGGTTGAAATGGTTGGGAGGGCCTTTGTGGATCACTACTACAACCTGTTTGACGGGGACAGGGCGTCTCTGTCGTCGCTGTACCAGCCGAGCTCGATGATGAGCTTCGAGGGCCAGAAGGTGCAAGGGGTCGATGCCATCTCCTCCAAGCTCAACCAGCTGCCGTTCGATCAATGCAGGCACGTGATCAGCACCGTTGATGCTCAGTCCTCCCCGGCCTCTGGCGGCATCCTGGTCTTCGTCAGCGGGAGCCTCCAGCTCGCCGGAGAGGAGCACCTCCTCAGATTCAGCCAGGTGAGATCAACCCATTGTTTTATTTTTTACAAATCCGGATTATTTAGACCCATAAATCTATTTTCCTCCCTCTGAATTCGATTCTAGCCTCAATAAGAATGCTAGTTTTATCTGTATTGTTCGTATAGAACCTCCATTTTCTTAAAAATAATATAATTATCTCCTGAAGGGGATTACTAGTTAAAATTAAAAAAAATATAGGCAAGCAGTGTTCTTAAAAACGCTAGCTGCTAGTCGGGTGAAGATGGCCTTTTGAAGATTAATGAAAAATTAATCAAAAAATAAATTAGATTGAAAGATTAATTGTAAATTATTGAAAGACAAATTGGAGATCTTTAGAACACTGGACATAAGATTAAACTCTTCCTTTAAAATCATTGCTAGTTTGTGTTTTAATGTCAACTGAAGGTGTATTTTATTCATCAAATGACTTAGATTGATTTTAAGATTTTCAGTCTGCAGCATATAAATTATAGGCTTCACCTAAATAACCATAGTCTCGGGAATAAAAAGAGTTTATCAAAAAAATAGACGTGTAATTCTTTGGTGATAAATATAATAATAGTTATTTATAATTAAATTTTAGGGGACAAATTCATTTAAATGGTACTTTGGTCCTTTCAATTTATTTATAATCAATTGAGATTTGAAATGGGTTATATTGTTGCAGATGTTTCACTTGATTCCTACGGTGCAAGGAAGCTTTTATGTGCAGAATGACATATTTCGCCTCAATTATGGTTGATCTATTTTCTGTGTATATCATATATATATATATATATATATGTATTGGACCATTTTCATTGGCTTAACATTTCATGTGTGATCAATAATAATTGTCATGATTTATGAAGTAAATGCTACTCAGTGATCCATTCATAAGCCCAAAGTACTGTAGATTTTATTTGATCGATAATCTTGTCATGTATCAACATTGTTCAAGAATCAAACTATATTTGCCACAGCACATTAGTTTCGTCACTAATGACGTTTCGGACCTGATCGGTATAAAAATTATTGGGGTGAAACAAAATCACCCCAATGATCGTCATCACTTGTGATTCTTAAGAGTTTCTTAAGACTATTGTTAAATAATAGGCTCAAGACACACTCTTATATAGAAGGGTGTCCACTATTGTCACTTGACTCCCACTGAAAGAGAGAGAGGGCAGACAGAGGTTGAGAGAGAGGTTCAACGGAAGTTGGAATAAATGCGAGATACCGCGGTGTGACTCGAAGTTAGGTCCATTGGACCCAAGATCAAGTGTTTAACCAATTGGTCAAACAAGCGTTGGTGAGAATTCATAAATTAATTTAGTTATTACGGGGAAGATTATTAAGTTGAATCAAGTGTCTGGAAATTCTAAACCTACCATAAAGTCCAATCTAAGAGGCAACTAAGGGTGAGGAAACCCGGGACAAATCTAAGTAGGCCTTAACTCTAATTATCCCAAATGACCTCATTTTAAGAGTTTAAAAGAAATCCCAAACTTTCGGGTTAGTACCCTATGGTTATTCGTACTCACTAAGTGATCCTAGTGTAAGTCTGATCTCTAAATGTTATGTTCAACCTAGGTCAATTGCAATATAACTTCTTTCTCTAAGTTCGACCTAAGTTCAAGCATAAAGGAAGAACTAGCAGTATACATCTAGAAGCTCAATTCGTTACCCTAGCCCATAAATCCCCCAAAATAAACATATTAAAATCCTAAATTGCAATCCCCGTTCATTCTACCCGACTTGATTGCAAAACAAAATCCAACAACATTATAATCATTCTCATCAGATTCAATAACCCTAAATTTAACATGCACACAATCATCAACTTGGAACCAATCACCAAGAATAAATGTATTGTATAACTTGAAACAAATTCAACTACACAAAGTGATCTAACCCAATTCAAATCTTAAGCCTATTACAAGAAAATCAAACTCAAAACAACTATCAACCCTAATACCACTTCTAACCTCTCGTGCTTGTGATCTCCAATGGCGTTCTCCTTCAATATCGGCTTCAAATTCTCTTCTCAAGCGTGAAAACGGCCCTCTCTCTCTCTCTCTCTCTATCTTTACGTGTGCTTATATGTCTCTATGCGTGTCTTCGTAGAACCTTTAGCTCTAAGTTGGCTTCACCTCTTGGCTTGCTTTGACCATCGTTCCGCCTACCGAATCCAAGCTTCAACCTGCCGAGTAGGTCTTGGCACGTATGCTCGGCAGGCAGTTCCTCGCCTTGGTGAATTGACTGATTTTGCTTCAAATTTGACTATTTTCACCTGAAATTCACTCAACATACTCGTGAGGTAAGAGTGACATAATGAGGAGATTTAACTCGGGCGGATAAAACAAATCCGACATTGTCAGTAAGTAAATAAGAACCCATACTATATTTTGGTTTTGTAAAATAAAAGGTTGAGATTAAAACACATTCTTACTAATAAATAAATTTTATCAAAATAATAATTTTTTCTTCAACTGAGGTTTAATTTTAGACTTATCAAACTATTGATATGTGTTATTTTCTTTTAAAAATCCTAGCTATTCACAATACAAGCCCAAAGGCCAGCCCATCCCACAAAGTCAACCCCACCTATCCTAAACTCTCCATGAACATGTTGAGGCTCGAAACCTGGCCTATGGCCAAACAGATCATCCCTATTTAGCCTACCTCTTAACCACTCATATGCATATACACTTATTTTTAGTTTTCTCAAAATTTTGGATTAATTATTAGTAATAACAGTAACAATTAGTTGGTTTCAAAAAATAAACAAATGATTAGTTTGTTCTCTCTTGTCTTTTGAAAACCTTTCCTCAGCTTTCTATTGGGAGGTTTTCAATGATTTCTCACCTATTTTTCTCTCCCATTCCCTTCTCTCCTTTCTCAACATTACCCTTCTTCAATCCAACATTAATTATATCTATTATCTTCTTGAATTCCCAATAGGTTTCTTCTGAGCCATTGTCATTGTGTCATCAATCCTTTAGAGGAGGCTGTGATAGCATTTTGGGGCTTCCATTTCCACCAATTTGCCATGAAGGGAATTTCCAAAGGCTTGAACAAAATCACCAATATATTTGGTAATATTGCAACCTCTTTCTCTTGATTACAATTATAGATTGTGATTTTCTTTATTGATTGTTGATTTAGGCTATGAAATGAGAAAATGGTTTTTGTTTTTATTTTCTCCAGCTGTGAAGGAAAAAGAAAAGGAGTTGGAAATTGGGGCCCCGACCGATGTTAAGCATGTGGCCCACATTGGGTCCGACGGGGATGCCTCCGCTCCGCCCAGTTGGGTATGTATATATGTAGTGTTCTAAAAATTATCGACTTATTTAATTAACTTTTTATTAGTTTCTATTCATTTTATGTTAATTTCTGAACATTCTTTGATTAATTCCCTAAAGGCTTTCCCTGTCTAGTTAATGTTTATCGTTTTTATAACAACGTATATGTTATAATGGAAAATATTGAAATGCGGAAAAAACATATAATCAACATAGAAAATCAAAAGAATTACACGAGTCACCGATAATACGTCGACTATGTTCAAAAACAAAGGAGATGAATTCTTATTAAGAGTAATATATAAGCACCAAAATCAAGTTCAAACAATAAAAAGTGAAAGACAAAACCCTAATTCAATATGCAACTCAAATCAAATCCAAACCAGAATACCAAAGTCTAAACTCATCAGGGACATTGCTTTTGGGGACAACTTCGTGCCCCGAACCCCCAAACAAGGGGCATTGCCTCTTTACCACGGTCGCAGTAGTAACAATGATAAAATTCCTGAACCCCCAAACAAGGGGCAATGCCTCTTTATCACGATTGTAGTGGTAGGAATGATAAAACTCTTGAACCCCCAAACAAGGGGTGTTCCCTTTTTACCACGGCCGCAGTGGTAGGAATGTCAAAAATCTTCAAATCTGACATAGACTCAATATTTCTGATTGGACGGAATCACTAAATCTATTTCGAACCCACCTCGTTCCATCCAACAGAAGCAATATTTCCAAACTCGACAAATAGCCGACACTCCCAATAATTATCATGGCAGGTGACGAGAATCACTAAATCCTCCTCAAACTTGCCCCGTTTTCCCCCCGCGTTCAGTGTTGATTCAACACATATTTCAACTAAAGATTGGTACACACACCCACAATGATGTGACACATTGATTTTACAACATGTTTATGTTGTCCTAAATGGTTAGAGAAGTTGAATGGATGTGATTGTGCAGATGGGTGGATTCAACTCAGCCCCTGAATTATCATCCCAAGCAGTTAGTTCAAGCACCACTCCTGCAAGAGCCGATCCACAATCATCTGAAGCTGCAAAGAAGCACAAGAAAAAGAAGAACAAAGGCCAACGAGACAAAAAGGCAAAGTCCAAACCACCCAACAGTGCCGGATCAGACTTTTGACTGTAAACATTAATGCACAACGTATAGAAAAATAGATCACACGAAAAAAAAGAGAAGATTAATTCTTTTGCTTGATTTTGGCTCATTTTACGGTATCGAAATGTTCAATAGGACAAGAAAGAAAATGTAATAGGTTGAGCCATGTTTTGTTCTGTAAATTCTGAGATATACTCTGCATTTATGAGAAGAATTTTTTTTAGGAAATGGTGAATTTACTGGTTATATAAATAAAAGATCATTGATATTATACCCGACATTTGTGATTATATGCTATAAAAATGAGCATTTGCAAGAGAAATAGATTTTTTGTGCTTTAGCAAAGTATTTTTGGTTATAGATGGTTGATTTGATTGTTTATGAATTATATTTTCTAAAAGAAAATTTTAGGATTGTGTGACTAGAATTTTGATACTTTTTTATGAAAAAATAATTCATCATCTAATCTTACTGCAAAAAAAAAAGTTTCAAAAACAATACACATGGAGGCCCAATTACGTATCATATTGCATCATCAATCATAACAAAGGCCCAAGTATGCCTACCGGCCCAAAAGAAAATTTTCTTAAAATATTAGGTTTGAATTTAAATCTTAAATATTCTATTCAAGTATGTTATAATTGAGGTCTAGTCGAACTTGAACCCAACGTATTGAGACTCGATAAACTTGTAAGTCGTCTCATTTAATATTTAATTAATTATAAATTATTTATGTCAGTATAATTAATTTGAAGTTTTATTTTTTCTAACAAACATGTAGAGAACACTTGACGAATGAAAGAGAATTGATCTGAATTCGAGATTGACTTTTTTTTACGGGTTAAACTCGAGCTTAACTATATAATCTCGTTCAAATATGAGCTTATAAGCTCGAGCCGAACACTATCTCCTCGCCGAAGCTGAGAAAATAGTGTATGCTGGTTCCATAGAGGAGTTGGTCGGAGAAATAGATTGGAGAAAGAAGAGACCAAATAGTACACTTTAAAATTTTGAAGAATTTGGAGGGGCATTTTAGACATTTCATAAATAATAAAAATAAAACTAACGGAGATCTAAATGTGTGCTCTGAAAGTATAGTTAACTGTGGTCTTATGTAAACAAATTAGTTAACCGTGATTTCATGAAAAAGTGTAAAGTTAGCTGTGACTTTACGCAATTTCTCCATTTTTAAAATTAAATATTTGCTTACAATGTTTTCATATTTTACTAACATTATACATTTTCTACAACAAACGTATAATTTGGATTTCACATTTCGAGAATTATTCGCGTGACTTGAGGACGTAGCCAACTAGCAGATGATGAAGATAAAGAAATATTACAATTTATATGTTACGACCTTACAACAGAACAATATTCCGCACAATCTCAATAATAGAAAATCTGAGTAATGGTTTCTCATTCGCCACTATGGCAACCCGATCCCATATATATGTGAGGTCATTGCTTCGAACGATTCCTTTATGGTAATATTTCAGTCTACAAATATGAATTTAAACTTTATTATTTCATAAATATGTATTAATGTATTGTATTTTCTCCACTGTATTGTGTGAATGAGGTACGAGGAGTATCGAGACTCCCAAATGTTGGATCCCTCCATTTTTCCTGTTGTTGGGGAGATCCAGTTCTTACCCATAAGAAGCACCCAAGGAAAGCCCATACACACATT
>JAYMTP010005889.1:0-12752 GCA_036897365.1 Geranium brycei | reverse complement strand
CTTGAAGCTATCTCCTCGCCTTGTCCTCCAAGCCAACACCTCTCCCGGATAGTGAATCGGTTGGAGGGCTTCCGTCTTCACCTCCAATGTGATTACGAACCGGAGGATCTCTCACGAGTTCACTTCTATGGTTTCACCACATCGAAGATAAAGCGGAGCGGGTGGCCGCCTCCGCTATTGGCTTCGAGAGCTCCAATGGATGGGCGCTTTAAACCCCTTACTTACGCCCCGATCCAGCTATCCGCAACAAGGGCCTAATCCATGCTCCTGCATCAAGATCCATAAAACACTCGCATCATCAAAAGTCCTCGGAAATGTCATGCTTAAGCGTAAAGACAGAACATAAACTCCTAAATTATGGGAGAAATGCGTCGGTACGACGTTCTTTCGGACCCATAACATTAGGACTTACAAATATGGTATCGAAGATTATTTGTCCTAATTTTTGTATAGGATGGATCATGAATTAAACCATAACTATATTCTAAAGATGAAATTTTTAGTTCCAAATCAACCAAATTAAGAGACTCACTTTCTAACAACACTAGTTGAATTGCTTCATTAATTGACCTTAGGCAATAATTACTACCTACTACCATCTCTCTTGTTTCTGGAAAAGTCTAAAGGCAAAGGGTCCACCTTCTCCATAATTTAAAGCTGAATGTGCATCATCATTTCATACATGAACCAGCTCAAACCCTACCTACTCACCTCAACCTCTACTATTTTATATATGGAGAAGATAAGGTTCATTAATTGTGTATATCAAAGTGAAGATAAGACTCAATACTTTAACAAAAAGCAAGGAATCCCTATGCATTTGTATACACTGACCTAACAATAACATAACATGCCCCTCTTTTCTTTTTTAAAATTCATTTCTTCTCTCCCCAAATAATAAACAATCAATCCATGTGTGTTGTGTTGCCAATTAATTGTCATGCACAATCACATTTCCAAGGAACACACTACCCAGTTCATACTCATAATATGTCTCCTCTCCATTGCTCCCTAAAATTCATTTATTAATGCTCATTTCTCCACTATAGTATATATGGTAGGTTGCTGATAAGAATGACTAGTAATTAAAAAGTGCTATGATTTCAATACAAGTGTATAGTTGTTTTGATATCAGGACCCTGAATTAAAAAAAATTAAGTGTTATAATGTGATATTTTCCACATATATAAAAGTATTATTCTTGTAATTTTTGTATGAGTTACTTTATCTTTAATGGTATTTATCATTAGTGTTTCACATAAAAATATATAAATATTGTCATTTAATAATAATCATATAATATCCATGTTTCGGTTTGAAAATCTTAAAATAATTGGATTTGACATTTAATTAATTGTATTATATTATACAAACCAACTACAATTTACCGAATTGGAACACTACTTAAATTTCTGGTTTCGAACAAATGAGGCAAATTGAAAAGCGAAATTAACTTTAGCACACACCACTCTTGGGTCCTTATCTTTTGATTAGACTACTACCCCAAAATTATAATTTAGTGCATGCTTCACATAATCACTAGTTTTAGCTTAATATTCAAGTGGAGCAACGCCATGATTATACGGGTCCAATAATAAATAAAGCAACAAAAAGTGATTGAGACAAGCACACAATCCATTTACTATTAAAAAGTGGAAATTAACAAGATAGAGAAAGAGCACGATACCAAACACATAAAAATAAAAATAAAAGAGAGACAAAATACACCATTTATCTACAATTTCTTCAGAGGCCCTCTCCTCCAATATTTTCCCTGATTCAACCCAGAGAATTATTCTTCTCAAAACACATCATCGTCACTCACCACTAACGTTGGCCAAACACAAAGATTAAGCGTTGCTTCTGAAAGACCCCAAGGCCTTTATTGCTCCAGCCCTCAGAATAAACTGGTGGTAGAAAGCAGCAATGAAAGCTCCAATGAAAGGCCCAACCCAGAATATCCACTGCACATTTTCATTTAGGAAAAATCATTAGCTAAATACTCATTCATATTCAGGCCAATAAACATGCTATTATATTATAGTTTGCTTGAAGCATAAAAGTGACTACTTTTGCTTCAAAATGAATCTTATGCATTAAATCAAATATCGTTTACGAGGAGAGACCCTAAGCAATTGAACATTATATTATTTGTGGTGAGGTCGAATCTTCATTTATGAGTAGACACCCTAACGAAGGAGAAATTTCTGCTAATAAATAAGTTTGATATAATTGTTTTAAATGGAACATTTAATTCTCTTGCTTTATCATTCATCATTATAGTCAAGCCCAAATTCATGCATAAGAAAAACAGTGTTCTAAAAATCTTCAACGCGTCACCAATTAACTCCCGCCCGACTAGTTCCCGATCAATCTTTGGTTAATCATTGAATCCGATTTATTTTTCGATTAATCCCAACTAATTTCTCATCAGTCCTCAGATGGCTCTCTCCATCTGACTAGCGCCAAGCGTTTTTTGCGTTTTTTTAGAAGATCGTTAAAAATTAAATATTTAATTTTTCCTTATGAAAAAAAAAAGAATTTGAGAGTGAAAATGAGGGTCATACTTGGTCATCCCAGGCCTTGTCTTGGTTATAGATGACGGCAGCTCCGAAACTCCTGGCCGGGTTGATGCCGGTGCCGGTGATCGGAATGGTGGCAAGGTGAACCATGAACACGGCAAACCCAATTGGAAGTGGAGCCAACACCTTGAACAATTAATTCCAACCCATAAGCAGATAAAAATTACAAAAAAGAATCACAATGAGTAAGTTACTTACAGGGACATGAGAGTCTCTAGCACTCCTCTTGGGGTCAGTAGCCGAAAAAACAGTGTAGACAAGAACAAAGGTCCCAATAATCTCAGCGCCCAAACCAGTCCCCTTGTTGTACCCATCCGCCAGCTCATTGGCCCCACCTCCGTACCTCACATAGTAGGACTTCTGAAACGCCTTGACGAGGCCGCACCCGCAGATGGCCCCCAGGCACTGGGCCACCATGTAGAGCACGGCCCGTATCAGCGACACCTTGCGGGCCAAGAAAAGCCCAAAGGTCACCGCCGGGTTGATGTGGCCGCCGGAGATGCCGGCGGTGCAGTAGACGAGGATGAAGATCATGCCGCCGAAGGCCCACGCGATGCCGAGGATGCCGACGCCGCCGCACTCGTCGCCGGCGGAGACCTGGCTCTTGTAGCCGATCACGGTGAGGACGGTGATGTACAGGAAGAGGAGCGTCGCGATGAACTCGGCGATCACGGCCCGGTAGAAGGACCATTGGGTCAGCTCCTCCGGGTCCAACAGCGGCGCCGGGGGAGGGTCGTGGTAGTCTTTGGCCGAGAACTCTGCTCGCTCGGTGGCTACTTCGTCTTTAGCCATGCCCTCACTCGCTCTAGTACTACTTCCACCAAAAACAGAGGAATTTGGAGTATTTCTGAATTGTGCTGCTGTGTCTCAATTGGTGAAGGGGTATATATGGGGAGAAATACTGATTTATTTTATTTTATTTTTCAGATGTTATTATTTGTTGTGATATATAACAAATTTTTTGTTATAGCCTAATATTTTACCGACCATATGGGCTTGATGTTGATTTTCTTGGCTTGCATGGTACCTCTCTGTCTCCAACGGCTCTACTTTATTATTACACCTTTCGTTTAAATACAATATTTATCAATACTATTTTTTTTGATGATCTTATTAAATCTCACCGGACGGTATCGCGTCAAACAGCGGTTAAATGATTAGGAAGGAAAATACCTCCAAAATCTTAAACTAAGTTACGCAAAGCAAATTTGGTCAGCACATTCACTGCCATGTTGCATATTCTCATAACAAAAGCCATAAAAACGAAAGGAAAGCAGTTCAAAATTACACTATAATCTTGAATTAACACACCTAGACGGTTGTTTCTCCGGTCTCTCGCCTGAATGGCTAGCACCACTGGTTTGCTATCTAATTCGATAGTCATGTGTCTCCAATTTTTCTTTTCAGTCCACCACAAAGCCTCTCGACACCTGCGGCCACCACCTCCGAAGGATGGAGATTCCCCTCAAACGCCCTTCACTTTTTTTTTTTACTTTATCCCTTCTTTTCCTTTTCTTTTTATTTTATTTTTTCTTCATCCTTCTTTTACTTTCTTTTATTTTTCTCTTATAAGTTTCCCGACTTTTTTACTTTCTTCTCCAAACATCTTTAGATGTATGTGCTAGAGCATAATTTTGATTTAAATATAAATATTCTATGGAAATATTATAAAATGAATTGCAAATCGTTGTTAACGGTCATTTGCACTAAAAAGATTCATGCAACGGTACAAAAAGCTGTAATTACCTCACAGGTTTTGAAATTGGCCGAGTTTTAGGTCCCGAATCACATAGAGAGTTTTTGCTAATACAGGATTATTGATGCAACCACGGTATCCTTTGTATTCTACCAATTCAATCCATTATCGTGTAAAATAAAATGTAAGAGATATATTACCTAAGGGATTGAGACACTTTAGTACATTTTAATTTTTTATTTTATTATTATTGATACACGCAAGTTTTAATTTATCATTTTCACACCCTTGATATGTCATTTTTCCATTCCATTACTAACAGAGTTAATTTTGTTAGGTTCTCATGTGAGTTCAAAGTTTCACGTCGGAAGATTACCGATTGTAAAGAGAGTTTATATGCACATTAGACCCTATACATGATAGGCTAGTCTTTTTGGTCAAATGTGGGATGTAATGTGTATGTGTGCTTTCCTTGGGCGCTCCTCCTAGACAAGATCTAGATCTTCCCATCATTTTTTGCTTCCAGTCGCCGACAAGTTCACCCCTCCCTCAGTCCTCCCTCAGTCCAATCTCCTCAACCCTCCTTCCTTCCCGATTTCCCTCTCAAGATGCCAGCCTCGATCCCTCATTTCAATTTATTATTATTTTATTTATTTAATTGTGAAAATACTATTATGCTCATAAAATTTGAAAGGAAAATAAGGGTCACCAGGTCATTTCACAATTAAATGAAATATGTAATACCCAAAGGGCTATTTTGGATATTCATGAAAAATATTAATAAAAAAATCGAAACTAGTTTTTTTAAACTCTGTTAGTAACGTAATAAAAAAGGCATATCTCGATAGTGTAAAAATGATAAATTAAAACTTGGGTACATTAACCTAAAAATCGTATTATTTTAGGTGCACCAAAAGTATCTTTATCCCATATTAAAAAACATATAAAAATAAATAGTTCAATTTGAGAGATATAGTTACATTCAATTAATGGTATTTACTTCTTAGTTATATTAAGTCTCTTAATAGTATTCAAAAGTAGACAAATATTAACCCATATTTATGTTTTCATATACATATCCAAAAGTTAACACATCTCGGCCTTATAATGTTCAATATCTAAAATTTATGAACATACATTCTATGAACCAAATCAGCTACATTTCAAATCTAAATTGAAACAAAATGAATTACTGAATGAGCTAGAAATTAAACTTAATGACATATAAAATCCCTTGGTTCATAATAAATAAAATAGAACAAAAGATGCAATTACTATCCTAACAGAAAGTGAAAATTTTAAAACACATGGATGGAGCATCAGAATACTTTACAGAATATCCTATATTATCTTGAGGAATTAAATAAACCTTAATCCTCATTGTCTATTAATAATTTGATTATTAAAACGACAAATCCGTATATATAAAACGAAGCATCCAATCATTAGCCGTTTTTTTACTTTGAAATTATTTTCAGTCCCATGACGTGAGGGTGGCCATAATTTTCAATCCTACGCTCTTTTACATGGAAAATTATATTTCCGTTCTTTTAATATATTTTTTCTGCAGCATTTCAGCTTTTACGCTGGTAGTGATGCACAAATTTAGATAAAAAAAAGTTTTATCTGACCCTCAAATATTAATAGTAATGAGATTCTTCAAAATAAGTTGAATACTATAATATCATTTTTAACTATCCATAAACTTTTTTCCAGGGTTAATAAGGTCGGCTCAATATATAGTTCTTGATGCCTAAAACAAAAGTAATTAATAAAGTATTATTTTCAAAATGGGCCGAAACATTTAAGTTTGTGACATTTTTTTATTATACTTGGACTCTATTTTTAGGTTGGCCTAAATAAATTTCTTCATTTGATTTAATTTATGAACGAGCCGACCTTAGATTTCAAATTAATAAGTGAGTAGCTGAACCATCATTTCAGATTCAATCGGTCTTAAACGCTTATAAATAATTGAGAAATCACAAGATTATAAGTATGTAGATGAGTACAACTTACAAAACTTAAGATAATTTATAAAACTCATTGCCATAAAATATGAATATGTAATCAATTACTTTTATCATTTTTTCCTTTATTGACGTAAGACCTATAAAGTGTAGAATATCGGTTGGCTGCTTACATATCACATATGTATATTTAGAAATTTAAAAGTAAAATAAACGGCAGTCTATTCAAGAAAAATATTAACAAAAAGCCGACCATGAAGAAACTATAAAAAGATGATGAAATCATTTGTGGAAAATGCTAATGAAATGATTAAGAAAAATGAAAATGGCCACCGCCCCACTGTCACTCTAATTAGCCAAAACCCAAAATTCCACTTAAATTGTGGGCTCACAAATTAATCATATTTTACCTTAATGTCTCTTTCTTGAATATTATAATCAGGAATTAATATGGATTTAATCATGGCTAATAATGCGCCACGCGTCCTTATTGTGAGAAACTACCAAATGATGGGACGAGAGCAGGAACAAGTACATACGTAAATTGAACGTGGTAGATAATGATCAATTATCATATGTTAATTAGTTAGTGGTCGGTGGTTTATTATCATTATCTTAAGTACTTAATTTTAGTATATTAGTGACAGCAACGAACGACCCAACATTATTTGACTGTGTCCTCTACTGTTTCATCATAAGCTCTAACAATTATTAGCTGCATTTAATCTGAGGATTAGGATTTGAATTTGGTGTCCCTTGCTTTCTTCCTCAACGTACAGGTGAGCCATATGCTATAGTAGAGCAAACCTTGTTTGTTTTTCTTGTCCATATACTTCGCAGTGCACAATTAATTTGGAACGTATATATAGATATAATGTTTTAACACAAAACAGTAATGAACTGTTGAATGTTGATTGCAAAAACTTTTGGGGTAAATTGTGTTTTACCATTGTAAGCTATGTTTGGCTTGCAGTTTATTTCTGTAAGCAATGTCAATTTGTCACCATTATCAATCTTCAGTCTTGGGAGATATCTGTTGGGCTTATTAATACACATAACTTATTGCCTGAGAAGAAAAAAACAATTTTTTAGGATACGAATTTATTTGAAAAGTAAATTATCTTTATACAGCTGGGAAAATAAATTAAGATATACATGTTAAGATGAAATTATAAAAATAATTGCATGTTTAAGTAAAGTTGGACGGTTTTATATCTTTAATTTTATAGAGTAACATTTGCATTTGTTAGAATATATAAAACTTTATGTTTTAGTTTAGACATATTTAAATATTTAGAATAAACACTATTGAGATGCATATATCAGGTAAATTTGAATAAAATGAGTATATAACCGTCAACAAAATGACAAAAATACGTACACTCTCATTTGAAATGGAGGATAACGAGCTCCACAAGTCGAAGTGTATGAGATCAAATAGTGCTGATGAATATGACTCATTTGTTAGAAGAATTTTTTTTGTTTATGATGTTCTTAAATATGATTCAAATTCAGTTATCAAGATGTTAAACTAGTAATGACACAAAATTCTATAAATCGTCTTTATTTTCCCTTATGACAACTAATAGAAAAGTTATGCAAATGTCGTGTTCAAATACTCTTTAACAAAATGATCTAGTTGAGTTCAAAAATCGTAATATTCATTATATTGTCTGTATTTTAACTATCTTTGCAACTTACCTATTGAACGAAATAAAGCTAAACTTGTTTCTTTTTGCACCATTAGCAGAGTTTCATCTCTGGTTATGGATGATAAGACTTCCTATGAAAGTATTTATGATCGTTTTCCAAACTGTGATCTCTTTTTTAGTTTTGAATGTTTATGTTTGATTAGTTAGATGGTACCAAACTTGAGTCTCGTTCTTATATTTATTACTTTACTGTGTGTGAGATCGAACATAAGAGTGGAAATGTTTATATTATATCTCCAAACGTTTTCACGTCTCTCGTCATGTCATCTTTTGAGAACAAAATATGTTCTCGTCCATGTCTTCTCATGTGTCACAATTAACCACTTTTTTTTGAATCCTTATATTAATCGATTTCCTAGTATTGTGGAGGATTTGTGTACTTCTACATCGGTAGAAGATCAAGGCCTTCCTTCTTGCCATCAACGTCGTTAGACCAATGTCTCATCTTTCCTTTAGAACAATTAAGTAATTTTCACAAATTTTTCTCACTTCGTTTTTATAGTTATTTTGATTTATCAATCATGTATGTATCGTGAGTCATGCACTAATTTTTTTTTGTGAGAACTAGCAATTACTAAGAACCTACAAGCTCTTTAAAAGAATCACGCGTAAGAACTTGTTTCCTCATTCGAAGATTAATCATTAGTAAATTGCAAGTAGATTAATAATGTCAAAAAAAACGTAGATAAGAGTCGTAGAGTTAATTGTACAAAATTCAAATAGTAGTACAAAGAGAGATAATGATGAGGACCATGATTGACTACAAAGAAACATCATATTCCAATACACAGCCTCTCTTATAAAAGTGTGTGCCTCGAAACAGTTGGATTGCATAGTTCCTTTTTTTGATACGTAAGAAGATTAAGAGTTTTCAAATTAATTTGTATCCTAAGAAATTGGTTATGATACATCATATATGCTAAATTGACACAAATTAATCATGCAATATATTCACAACTTTTATTCACCTTTTTCACCCGACAACAAGAAAGACGAGAGGGATTGAAATTTATCATAGGAAAAAAAATGATAACATTATATTTATTACAATTGCAAGCTGAACTTAAACATAAACAAGTTCACTGAAGGCACATTCACATTTCCCAAAAACAGAGGAAGCTATTTTGGCCATCCTCACACACACAAGCCCAAGACTCATCATCGTGGTCGTCGTCGTCGTCGTCGTCGTCTTCGGCTTCTTCCATAATGGTCTCGAGCATGGGAGTGGTAGAAGGCTTATGTGGAGAACCAAGAAGCGATGGTGCTATCTCTAAACCTCGCGCCATTGCAACACAGTACACTGACAAAACAGTATTTGTTCATTGCTTATATAGGCAAAGGATGGAGAAGATAATGGAGCTCACAAGTGTAGTTGGTCGACATTTGGACATACACCTGGAACCATAGAAAGCAACTAATGCAATGTGTACATCCAAATGACAGATTGCAGAACAAACATGACATTAGAGGAGAGTCTTCTTCACAGCAATTATTGGATTGCTGGTAAGTGTACATTCTTCAAAATATCTTTCCAAACACATGTACAATGCACAATGATTGACATCAATATGAAAGTGTGTAAATTTCCTTTTGGCTACGTGTATCTGTTCTGTTGGAATTTCACATCAATCTCTTCGTCAGCTTATATAACAATCTGGGCTTCTACCTATCAAGTTGAGCTTTTAAGTGGATTGGGATTTTGATAGTGTCGCTCAATTAGTAAATATTAGGGGTGTACACTTTAAACCCAAAACCGACCCGGAATCAAGATCCGAGCTAAACCATACCCAAAAGAACGAAAACTGTTGGTAATGGGTCAATTTTGGTTATGATTTTTAGAGAATCGTTAATTCAGTTCGATTCTGGTTTTAACAGTGTGAAAACCCAATTACCAGTTCAAAACCAAACAAGTTCGCATAGTATGTTATATGTTATTTATCTCTTAGTTTGTAAACACTATATATTTCAATTGTGTCATAGTAATTTAATCTTAACATTCGATTTTCGTTAGTATATTTTATGATTGTAAAATGTTCAAATTCATCTAATTTGACCCATATTCAGAACATGAATTCGGAATCAGGAACTAATTAGTTTTAATGGAATAGAACCAGAGCCGGAACCAAGTCGGATCATTTCTCAAATAGAGTCGTTGTAGCAAGTAACAACCTCTTGTAGTTCTTGAGGACAACAAGCAGATGGGATTGCATTTAATAACATCAGCAATGTTTCATAATACGGGCACATGAGAAATGAGAAAACAGACCCCATTTTTATGAAGTAAAGAAGCCACCAAAAGCGATTCAATTATAAGAAAATGTCAACAGATAAAGCTATTGCAGTGGCACAGATCCGAATCATAGTTCTGACTCCATGAAGCTCAAAATTATGATAATCACACTAATTTCTAATGTCTATACATTTAGATCTTATTCACCTATGATTGTATCGTAATATAACTCATATAAGACTTTTAAAAGAAGAAAAGGGCAACTGAGAAGAAAAGCAACAAAACTTGAAGAATAGAATCAAAAGGATACATCTTAAGAATTAAAAAAATAGTATTAGACACGCTAACCGTATCAAAAATGTCCAAAAATATTATAAGCAATAACTAATAAGCTAAAATGAATTTATTCGTGACTCTCATATTGATTGTAGAGTTGATCGAATAATCTGGTTTAATGCGGTTTGCAGTCAGATCACAGGGTTTCTCCATCCGTATAAGGTGGAGGTCATGACTCTGCATGATATGCTAACTGGTTCGAGTTGATTGGTCTTCGGAGTTATCATGGAGCCCTGTTTAAAGCATTCTGCATCGGGATCACGGAGGTTCTCTATCCGTATGAGGTGGAGGTCGTGGCTCTACATGTTGCTAAACGGGTCGAGTTGAACATATCTGAAGGTATGTGTTTTTATTTATTTTGCTCGTCGCTCTTGTAATTACGTGGCTCATAAACTAGACATGTACGATTTAACTAATAGTAGCTGGGATTACGGTACGGAGTCTGTCTCACCATCTGTTGCTTCGCATATTGGGTTAGTTATTTAATAATATTTGTGTTTTTCTCTAAAGAAAATCTAAAATGAAGAATATAAAAAAATATATTGAAGATTTAGCCCTGTATTCGTATATTACATATTAATGTCGATAATATGGATTTATGAGAAATATGGCCCATTAGTAGCTTTGAAGTCCATTACCGTACTGGGCCTGATGACACAAAATACTACCTGGGCTCGGCCTAGTTTACATCCAAGTAACAAATACATTTTCAGCTCAAAATATATCAATAAAATCGTCTTTGGAGCTTTTATACGTATGTTTAGAGTTCTGAAGGTGCAAGTTACAACCCCTTTCGTAGTCTATTTCAAAAATGACTTTTACTTGAGGCATCTTCATCGTAAATTCGTAATGACAAATTATGTCCTAATGGGTGTTATAGATGGATTTTTTTAACTATATAAGAGAGAATTAAATAGGATTAAATGTTTGCATGTCTTGGAATTCGAACTCGTGTTCACGAGGTCTACCTCTGATACCATATTAAAAAACCAACTCAACTAAAAGCTTAAGCTGATAATTGAACGATCAATTATAATTTTTATACTCTAACAAACGTGACAAGCAAGTTTACATCTTTCTTTTTCTTGAATAATGGTAGAAATGCATTTTATATGGTGACCACTTTTGCACGAAGGTATTGTATACTTTGTTCACTACAAGAATATGCTTGGAACTTTACATTTTTATGTGAAATGTGTGTATTTTAGAAAAAATGTCGATATATGGCATACCCCTTAAAATTTAAAAAAAAAATCTTAAAAGGAATAATAAATATTTTTTGTTTTAATCTTCTAACTAAATTCTTTTAATCAAATTATTTAATTTACTTTTTAGGTAAATTATTTGTAAGTAGAAAATTGTTTTATAAAAATTGCAGTCTTAATTTTAAGTCCAATTTCGTTATTTTTGTATAAAAAAATGCAAAGTTCAACATATTTTTTGTGATTAATAAAACACACATCACACCCTTAAGGAAGTGTCATGTTATAACATTTTTGTCATTTCCCATTTTTCTGAAAGAAAATTTCGTTGGTATATCAAGAAAAAGGGTAAATAAATAATTTTATTACCAAACATTCTGGAGTGGGAATTGAGTAGTGATCTCTCCCTCTCCTATCAAACCTCAATATTGCTACTGAGAATGTATTCTGTGTAAAGTTCATGAGGAGGATCGAATTCAATTGCTTTAGAATGTGAGCATCATTCTTTTATTAATGTCATAAAAGCCGAGCGGTGCGTGTAGGAATGGGATGGAACACTCGTATACAATTTATGAACCACTTTAGTGAAGCTCAGTCTTGTCCCAATCCAACACACATATTACAGGGCCCTCTCACCTTCAATGCCTTGCATTATTAATATGCAGTTGGTTGCTCCACGACTCACCCATCAATCCTTTATAGTGATGGCAAGAGGGGTAATTCGGTGTGAGAACTACTAGAGGCACGTCAAGTAGCGCGCGCTGAGCTAGTAGGCGCAGAAAGAAAATTGTAACACCTCGTTACATCACTCCCCCAACGGAGTAACATTTTTCCCTCCAAGTTATAGTGATACGGGGATGACTACGAAAATAAGTAGAATGAGATGAATTTGAATTTATTTTGGTGGTTTTTAGGGATTGAAGACTTCGATCGAATAAAGTATAGGAATGAATGAAAAAATAGGGTAGAGGTAGAGGTAGAGAATTGGGTAGGGTTTCGAGGAATAGAACCACCACTTAGCCGG
>JAYMTP010005888.1:0-12752 GCA_036897365.1 Geranium brycei | reverse complement strand
TCGTCTACTAATTCGAATCACTTCATCACCTGTCTGTTGATTTTCGTCCTCCATTGCTCGCCCCAGCTGCCTCCCCTGTTCAAGTTCGAGAAAAAATCAATAGATCCGTTATTATTGCTGTTGAATAGTAATTGTAATTACAGTAATTGTCGCCGATCATCGGGAAATTATGGAGTCTGGGTTGAAGGGTAATCGTCAATTGAATAGAGGTTCGCTGGGTTTCAAAAAAAAATCTGATTTTGTTCATGGCATGTTGTGTATTGTTGTTAGTAATGATGGGTTGTTAATTTTATATTAGTATTATTTGGGGAAATGAGGAGAAGGGTTATTTTGGGTATTCGATTTTGTAAGGTTATGCTGAATATAGCTTGGAATATTCTGTAACAAGCCTTAGCTGACCCCTTCTTAGTGATCTTGCCCATGTTTTGGGAGGTCTTGATTGTATTTGAGGAATAAGAAATGGAGAAAGTTTATGGTAAAGGTTGCTCTTTTTGGGACGATGATAAAAATTTGATTTTTGAGGATAAATGGAAGGCTTTTAGATATGCTGCAATGTCATCACTTTTTTGTTTATCAGCAATGTGTCAATGTCATCACTGTTATTTCTAGTGGGATGTTTGAGTTTATAGTATTCGGTTTATGTGCATTGTTTTCTAATTTGAGTTCTTATACAATGTGTGTGATGCAGCTCTTTGCTATTCAAATGGGGAGAGGAAGAATCCCGGGTCTCCATCTGTTATTGTCATAGGCGGTGGAATGTCTGGTGTTGCAGCTGCTAATGCACTCCGAGAAGCTGAATTTCAGGTATCCAGTTTAGTGTAATAACAATTCTCGTGGTTATGTTACGTGTTTCTATTGCATTGGTCAAAATCTTTGTCCGATATGTTGAAATCGGAAAAATAACTCAAGTGTGTTGAGTTATGTTGGACATACTGTTTTAGTTCCAGGGAGAGTTTCAGTGTCAATGAGATGAGATGTCATTTGCTGTTCAGTTCTTCTTGCTTGCTTTGGCCAGTATGTGTGGTTTTGAACTAGCATAGTACTAGCTTGTACAGTGTCAGTCGGCTGATTGCAGTGCACTATATATTTATTGAATACTTTCTCTAATATGTTCAGTTTGGTCTAATTATTTGATGCATAGAATTTCAATATCTTTCTTGAAATGATCAATTTGCCATAAAGTTATAGTGCATTACGCCATCTTTTCTTGTCTAATGATGATAGATTAAGTCTTCATTTCCACATAAGTAAATAGTTAAAAATTACCCCTCTAATTATGCTTTCTTGGTTAAATTATGACTTGAAACTTCATTTCTGGAGATATAGATCAGATTGCTATTTTTGTGTTATTTTGGATTACTCTTTGACTGGATTTATTGTTCATATTTGTCAGGTTGTACTGTTGGAGTCACGTGATAGACTTGGTGGTCGAGTTCACACCGATTACTCATTTGGTTTTCCTGTCGACCTGGGTGCGTCATGGTAAAGTGTTACGTTTTACTTTTCACGTATGCTTTAAATTTTGGATACTTTCTATTCTGTTGAAATTAATGTTGAATCTTACTATTGATGCTTTAGGTTGCATGGTGTTTGCCAAGAGAATCCTTTGGCCTCCTTGATTGGGAGATTAGGACTTCCTTTGTACCGCACCAGTGGGGATAACTCTGTTTTGTATGATCACGACCTAGAAAGGTATTTGTACGTCATGCATGGTAGTTCTGTAACGGCTGAATACAATCTTGCTTATTCTGTACGGATGAGTTGTATAGATTTTATTTCTTGTCAACCAAGAGTCAGTGTTATTTGTGTTTTAGATGTTTAATTTTCTGTTTTAAAATATGGAGCTGATTCCTATAATATTTGGACCACAGCAATGTTGTGGTAAATCAATTTCTTAATTTTTTGTGCATTTCATACTAGTCTCACTGTGCTTGATATGTGTAAATACGTATATGGACGTGAAGTTAAAGCAATTTAACTTTTCATTTCTCAAGTTCTGTCGTTTCAGTTTACGCTAAGAAAATTAACTTGGCAAAATAATGAGTACATTGACTAAGTTCATTATTCTTTTTGAAGATTCTAAAGGTAGAAGGCAGAGCTTTTAGCCTTGGTTATTTACCTTACTGTTCATGCTCAGGTGCTCGGAGGGTCTGTGTAGTATTAACAGGCTACTTGATTTATAAATTTCTGCCATTTTTAAGTATAACAGAATTAAAAATATTTGTTTTGTCCCATCAAAATCCACCAATTTTTTGGGAAAACATGGTTGTAGTCCTCAAAGGGGTTAGAGCTTCTCTACAACTGAGATATCTCATTTTCATATTTTATAGAGTAGCTGAAGGCTCCAAATAGTTGTAGTAGAGAATTCTGAAGTGTATTTAAGTGTATGCCCATTGTAAAGAACTTTTGAATCCCATTTTATGTTGCTTTATAAACTGTCATGGTTGTGGTTGGTCAGATTTCTTGTTGGCCTTTGCATATTTGCAGTTACAAGGATAATCGGACAAGTGATTGATTTATGATTTCTTTGCAGCTATGCTCTCTATGACCCAGATGGAACTAAGATTCCTCAAGAGTTGGTCACCAAGGTTGGGGAAACATTCGAGACCATTTTGGAAGAGGCACGTAACCTTTCTCTCTTCACCTTCTGCAATTTTATCAAGTGGAACTTCAACATTCTGTTCTTTTATACTTTAAATGCCTTCTATTTGGATTTTACTCCCCGAAGGTTGTGCTAACTATACTTGAAGCTTTGTGGGCATATTTTGATTTGGTTTTACTTTATAAATTGCAGACAAATAAAGTAAGGGATGAACATAGTGATGACATGTCCATACTTCGAGCTATAGCAATTGTCTTTGAAAGGCGGCCAGAATTAAGGTTCTTATTTATGCAACCTCATTCCTTCATAGATTATGCTTTGTCGCATTTATTTATAGATTATTGTTAAAATCGATCCTCCATCTTCAGGTTAGAAGGGATTTCCCATAAGGTACTTCAATGGTACTTATGCAGAATGGAAGGTTGGTTTGCTGCAGATGCCGAAACAATTTCTCTAAAAAGCTGGGACGAGGTAATATTTATACCCCAACAACTCTATATACATAATATATACTCAACATATTATGAACAATAAATATGGAATATTGAGAATTATGGACATTTTCTTGATTCCCCATGGATTTTTCTTTTCCTCTGCTTACAGGAAGTGCTTCTTCCGGGTGGTCATGGGCTTATGGTTCGGGGTTACCAGCCGGTAATAAACACCCTTGCTAAGGGTCTTGACATTCGCTTGGGTCACAGGTATGTGCAGTTACATATGTTTTAATCGGTGTTCTAAAAAACGCTAGGCGCTAGTCGGGCACAGAGGGCCTTTTTGGGATTAATTGGAAAATAAATCGTATTGAGGGATTAATCAGAGAAGTTGGGTATTTTTAGAACACTGGACTTTAAAGTTCAATCCTTGTTTCTTATTTTCTGCTTTTGACTGGATCAACTGTAACACATCATCCTTTTTCATGTCCTCAGGGTTACAAAAGTAGTACGCCATGTCACTGGAGTGGAGGTAACGGTAGAGGGTGGAAGAACATTTGCAGCAGATGCTGTAATTATTACGATTCCCCTCGGCGTCTTGAAATCCAAGAGCATAGCTTTTGAGCCGAAACTTCCCGAGTGGAAGGAAGCCGCCATCGATGACCTCGGCGTGGGTACGGAAAACAAGATAATCCTGCACTTTGACAAGGTCTTCTGGCCGAACGTAGAGTTTCTGGGAGTCGTTGCAGATACACCTTACAGCTGCAGCTACTTCCTAAACCTTCACAAGGCCACAGGCCGTGCTGTCCTCGTCTACATGCCAGCCGGGCAGTTAGCCAAAGACATCGAGAAACTGTCTGATGAAGCTGCTGCTAACTTCGCTTTCACTCAACTCAAAAACATGATCCCTGATGCTTCCACCCCGGTAAATAATCTACATTTCATCACATACATATACATTTCCCCGCTATTGTTTGTCTTTGAACGGTCTAGATTTCGTAATTCATATCTTTAGGATTATATGCAGAGAACTCTCTATTCACCATTATTGTTTGGTTTCAAGTCATGCAGTAAATAGGATCATCTACTTAGAATTCTTTATTCACTGTTATTGTTTGGTTTTCAGTCATGCAGTAAATGGTCTAGATACCGTTATACATATGTTGAGGATCATCTTCTATATTTACTGTAATTCTGTTATGGCTTGGTTTCGAGTCGTGCAGTAAATAGTCCACATTTCATTATACATACCTTCAGGATCATATACAAAGAACTCTATGTTCACTGTTAGTCTGTTATTGTTTGGTTTCGAGTCATGCAGTAAATAGCTTAAGTTTCATTACATACCGATCGTATAATATGGGGAAAATGGCAAAAAAGTGTCGTATACTATCACACTTTTGCAGGAGGGTGCTGTGTACTTTGTTAATGACAAAAAGGTGATGTGAACTTAGATTTATTGTGCAAGATGTGTGTATTTATACAAAATGATGAGATTGCCCTTAAATTTAAGAAATACTTTTTTTATATAAAAAAATTCATTTTTATTAACACATACATTTTGCAAAAAAAATCAAAGTTCACAACACAATTTTGTCATTAACAAAGTACACAACTCCCTCACCTTTTGCCATTTTCTCTACGATATGCAAAGAACTCTCCATTCACTGTTGTTTGTTTTCAAGTCATGTAGTAAATGATCCAGATTTTGTTACACATACCCTTTAGGATCATAAACAAAACTCTCTATTCACTGTTATTGTTTCGTATAATTATGCAGATTCAATACCTTGTTTCTCGCTGGGGCACGGACAGCAACACACTCGGGTCCTACAGCTACGACATAGTTGGGAAGCCCCACGATCTGTACGAGAGGCTGAGGATCCCCGTTGATAACCTATTCTTTGCGGGGGAGGCAACCAGCGCAAGCTTCCCGGGTTCAGTGCATGGAGCATACCAAACCGGGCTCATGGCCGCGGAGGACTGCAGGATGCGCTGCCTGGAGCGCCGCGGAGGCCTGGACTTGTTCCAGCCTGTCATGAGCGAGGAAGGCTCGGTCTCTGTCCCGCTCCTGATCTCCCGTCTTTAAACGTCTGGAGACTGCCTGCAGAACTCACCCATATATATGCTTAAACTAGAACTTATATAGAATCATTGTGCCTTGCTAGGATGTGTTGGAGAAGACACCATTTTTAGCTCTGTAGGTGACATGACAATGTCCATTTCAACTGAACTGCAGCATTACAGTGCTATTTATCTGAATGAATAAGGTTTTCAGACATTATGAATCTTACTGCATTAGCAAAAGTGGCTGTATTAGTTCGATTTTGCAATTTGTAGCTGTGAACTTTTTTTATTGCACAAAAAAGTTGGGAAAATATTTCTCAATACTTACCTTTGAAAATCTTTAGGTTTTGCCGTTATGGTGTAATTCGAGGAAAAGATTTCTTATGCATACTAAGAGCTCACGATGGAAAAAATGAACATGAATTTTTTAAAATTTGATTATTGCCTTTTGAAAATTTTAATTCCACGAACATTTTCCTTAATTCATAAAATACACATATTTTATAAAGTTATAAAAACAGCCATCAACTATTTAAATTTTGCAAAACAGTAGCGGTCAAGTATATTTATTGCAAAAGAAAATAGACGAATATACCCATGGCATTAATTATTTTTAATAATTAAAATGATTTTTTACAACTTGAGCCTCGCGGTTTTTCTATTCTTGACCAAATATCACTGACATGTGCCTTGAAAACATGACAATGAAAAGGGCGAGTCGGACCAACTCGGCGGTTGAAAATTTTATTATATATATATTTTAATTTCATGGTCATTTTATTATTTTCGAACAAAATTACACATTTACAAAAAAAAAAATAGGTTCACAAATACTTTTTGCTGCCTTTTCCAATTTAGCTACTATTTGCAATAAACGAAATTCACAGCTCCAAATTACGAAAACGAAATAGTATATAACCACTCTCTGCAATTAACCTCAGAATCTTTATAGACAGTTCAACAGCATACATTTACACAGCTGAGCTTCACAACCTCAAGAAATCAGTCAAATATATAGTAAAACTCTCCCAAATCTCAAAGTTCTCTACAATTCCAGTTCTTCTGCTGCTCTCACATTCCTCTGCTCGTCTCGTCGTCGTTCTTTCAGGTCACAGGGAAGCGAAAAAAAAGAAGAGAAATAAAGGTACAACAATGCGACTGGTTGCATCAAAGAATATATATATAACTGAAGACGAAGACGATCGATGAATCGATGACCTGAAGATGGTAATGTGAATGAATTCAGACCTTGTTATGAGATGGAGCTGAAACTCTCGATGGGATCGGATTCTTCGAGCAAGGCCGCCGCCTGGAAACAGTCCGCTGCATCGATCATTCTTCCGTCGTCTTTGTGGATCTTCCCCAAATAATACCAAGCCACTCGGTTCGTAGGCTCTATCTTCAGCGCATCCGACAGCACGCTCCTCGCCACGGGCAGTGTCTTTGGGCCTAGTTTCGATAGAAGCGTGCCGAGCGTCACCTTGCACGGGACATAAGATGGTTGAACAAGAAGAGCGTTGATGTATGCAGCCAGCGCTTCCCGGGTTGACCCTTGCCTCTCAAGCATGATGCCTGAAAACGATATCGAACAAAGGATCGGAATTTTGATATTGTTTTCAGGAAAAACGTAAGGAACATGAATTCAGATTATAACGCAAGGAACATGAATTCAGATTATAACGTTCTTGCCTTCTGCGTGCAGCACTTCGGCTGAGTACTTGTTCAGCTCCCGAGCTTTCACCAGACAAAACTCGGCGTCGTTCCAGTGCGACAGGCTGGAGTATAGATTCGCTAGCCCGTGCCAAACTTCGAATTCGTTGATGTAACCATCCCCAGCCTATCCGTTCGTTGATTTAAACTTCAAATTCGTTTATATTATATGAGAAATGGCAAAAACGTGTTGTATACTATCACACTTTTGCAAGATGGAGCTATGTATTTTGTTGGCAAAAAAGTGCAGTGAACTTTGATTTTTTTGTGCAAAATGTGTATTTGTAAAAACGACAAAATTGCCCTTGATATTAACAATTATTTTTTAATAAAAATTAATATTTTAAAAGTTTTTCTGAAAATATCTCTTAACAAAAATTTGTATAACCAAATTTTGTAATTTAACTTTTAGTTAAAAATTAATTCTTTGAAATGATTTTATACAAATCTTATTTCTTAATGTCAGGGAGAATTTTGTCCTTTTCGTACTAATATACACATTTTGCATAAAAAATCAAAGTTCACAGCAATTTTTTGCCATTAACAAAGTAGCATTCTCTTGCAAAAGTGTCATAGTATAGAGCATGTTTTTGCAAATTTCACTGTATATTATACACTGAACTGTAAATGCAGAATCTAACCTGAGAAGCACTCCTGAAGGACCCGAACGATTTCTTCTGAGCTTGGACAAGTGCAAGAAGGTTACGGTATGTTTCAATAGCATCCATCGGTCGTGACTGAGAGATCTTCAGTTTCGCCCTCAGCCTGAGCAACGGTCCTTGCTCCCATTTTGCAGTTTCGTCCAGAGCAGCGTCGGTGACCACTTGAGACTCAGAGAGCCGCTGCTGAGCCGACAAGACCAGAGCCAGCAGCCTCCAACCTTTAATCAAGGATCCGCCAGTGGCGTCGATGAATTTCTTCGCGCACCGCAGAGCAGCGTTTAAATTCCGCTGCTCCGCGTATTGGACTCCCAGATCGTAAATCAGATCCGAATTGTTGCTCTCGAGAGTCAGTGCCATGTCTAACGATTTCAAGGCCTCGGACTGGAGACGAGACCTTTGGAAGTCGGAGGAGGACGATTTCGCCTGCTTCCCCAGGCAAAGGCCCAGAAGGCGCAGACCCACGCCTTTTAAATGCTCGTCGTCCCCGTGAGAATTAGAAATCGCTCTCCGTGCGTATTCGACCCCCTCGGCCGCGAGCGAGGAATCCTCACCGCAGATCTTGGCGGCTAGTAACAATGCAGGAATGTCGTCGGGTTTCTCGGTTTTGTTCAGAGACTTCCGTAACAGATTCAGCGCGACTTTGTTTTCGAGACAAAGAGCAAGAATGTTCCACCGCTCCACTCTATGCAAGACTCCGGGCGCGACCTCCTCGAGCTTCTTGGCTAAAACGGAAGTTTTGTTACATATCGACAAGGCGAACGTGAGATGCTCCATTACCGACGGATCCCACGCGCTCTTACTAAGACATATATTCCTCAAGAGAATCATGAGAAGCAGAATCGCCTCCTCCAAGTTATTCTTTGGCACATACGATCCGTCGACCTGGACCGCTAAGCTTGGCGGGCTGGCCTCCACTCCACTGTACAACAAAAAAACTGCAAACCCCTTTTGGATTCTTGCGGAACAGTCACCGTTGAGGCTCCATTGACTCAGGAGGGCGCGCCTGTAAGCGGAAATCGCCTCACCAAAGCAACCGGCCTGCTTCCATAGCTCCGGGAGGAGCTCCACAGCGTGGCTGACCGTCTCCTGCAATCGAGAGTCTACTTGGGCGTCGGGTATACCCTGAACGAATATCTTCTCCACGGCATCGAGCACACGCTTACACTCATTAGCAGCCTCTGCGTAAACAATGCGAAAACAATGAAGGAACGGTTAAATTGTGGTATGAGGAGAAATTTCATGAAACCATTGGATGTCCTTACCCGTTGCTCTTCCGAGCTTTTGGAGAGATTTGGCTTTTAGATAAATGGCTTCGAGAACGAGACTGGCTGCGTGCTGTGAATTATGAGCGTGGCCTTTCTTAGACCCCTGTCTGTCGGAAGGTTGCAACCGTTGTATAGCAGCTTGCAGATCGATTCCGTCGAACACACGAAGGGCACCTTCTACGTTGCCTCTCTGATACTCCAATCTTCCGAGAAGGGCTCTAGCTTCCTGTAAATGCATGAAGGCGCACAAATTATATAAACATGTACCTGCCAGTACCACAAAACACTCAGTGTTCTAAAAATCCTTGACTAGTCTGATTAGCCATATTAATCCTCGAGTAGTTCGATTCATCCAGTTAATTCCCGATTAGTGCCTAGCAAGGTTCTAAAAAACGCTAGGTGCTAGTCGGGCGGATAGGGACTCCGGGGATTAATCGGATTTGAATTTCTTTATTTCTTTAATTTTTATCGAACAAGTTATCATATATGCACAGTTCAAATATGAATTATATATAACAAAACAATTATTATAAATATTTAGAATATAAAAGTATAAATTTTAATATTTGTTACATTCATGTCCTTCAAAAACAATAAAAGTACCAACAAAAGTATCTATCAGTATAAATTATTTTATTTTTTGGCATTTTATATTATTATTTGTTTTAAAAAATCAATTTTGGAAAAAAACAGCTTAAATCCACCTAGACCCGCCTAGAAGACTTGATCCGCCCTATTTGTCCGACTAGCACCTAGCGTTTTTTAGAACACTGCAAACACTTACGACAGCAAATACAAGATTAAACTGCTGTTATTAGTTAATATGACAGCGATTACATTGTAACAGCTTCTAAATAACTTAAAAACACGAATCAGCTAAATGGAAGAATAAAATAAATAAAAATGCAGGTGTCTGATTTGAACTAGCGCATATAGCTTTCTACAAATCTCCCATACGGCAATATTCTTATGTGCAAGCAACCTTACCTTGCATACAAGATAAGAATTTCACATCCAAGGGAGGAGAGAAATTAGGTCGTTTCCGAGCCCTTTCTCAATCCTCGTGATCACTAACTCTCATTCAGCGGTTGTTTGCTATCGAAGGCATAATTGTTCACTCACTAGTAAGAATACGAAAAGTAGAAAGTAGAAACACATCGTCAATTGATTAACCTACCTCCAAATTGAGCGATAAGCCCTCCCTCAACGAATATTCTGCTTCTTCAATATTCCCCTCATCAAGCTTTGCTTCGACTTCAGAAGTTTTCATGCTACTCCCATTTGCACAAAGCTCCCAAATATTCTCGTCGTTGTCAGGGAAGCCTGTATGTTGATTACTCGTCTCCTCGGCTTCCATTGTTCTACTTAAACTTCCACTTCCCCCTTTCTTCATCTCTTTACAGCCTCACAGTCCCAAACATTGATAAACACAGCTTGCAAAACTCAAGCGAGGCAAGCCATATCGCGCCTGCATTAAAGCAGATCGGAAAGAGACGTCCATTACAATACAAAATCAAAAGGTACCATCACCGATAACAGCATATTCATCGATAGCATGATTTCTTATAGATCAAATTTCCTAAATTGGAAGCTAGAAACACAATGCAGATCCTTCCATTCAATCAAATTTGATCCTAAAAAATCCCAAATCTCTAAATGTGCAAACTTGGCCCACATCAAGAAAAACCCACATTTCAATTTCCTTTTCCTACAGTTTCCCAGCAACCTAACACACAATGATTATTTTTTTCTCCCAAATTCATGATCCTAACACAATCATCTTCCCAGATCGCAACTAATCACTGACCCACCATCACTCTTTACACAAAAAAGGCAATCATTGAAAATAAAGGAACAACAGTCACAACTAAAACATAACTACATTTCGATTCACAGAAAATTCACAGCAAAAAACAGTGAAAGCTCGGAACTTTAAAGCTACCCATAACAGGTTAACGAAATTGAAGAGGAGGGCAACAATCAAAACCCACTAACATTGATCGATTCACTTGCTGGGAATGTCTTTTTTCTCGTTGACCAAACAGGGAAGTCAAAATCTGGAGAAGAACAGCTCTTACCTATGAATTCAGCTAATAACTGTCACTGAACAGCGAAATTTGCAGAGAAAATGAAGCCGCTGTTAGGGCTGCGAATCTGGGTTTAGGGGAGGAGAGATTTGGATCTGAATTATTATTATTTTTTGTAAATTTCTGGAAAATGCATTAATTGCCCAATATTTTTTGTTAATTTATTTATGGAAATAATTTATGAGTTGGAAGGAAGTGGTGAAGCATTATTTACGTCAATCAGCGCTTCAAACGACAGGTCGTTACTTGGGTAAGTCAAACGACATGTCGTGTAAGAGGATCTTAGATCTGTGGATGCGGATGCAGAAATACAATCGGACCGTCCAAACCGCACCGACTCGAAAAGTAACCGAACCAAACAAAAATTTTACCAGTTAAGTTTCGGTTTATAGAATAAGAACCGATAAAATGTCGAATCAAACCAAAAACCGATCTATTTGGACACGTGACTCATTTGAGGTCTCTTATCTTTAGTAATTAGGGCAAAAAATATAAGTCAAATAATAAGCCAAGACTGACATTAAAATTTCTGAAAATCGGTTCAAATAGAATCGAACTGAAAATTGGTAAATAAACTATGTGAAAACGGCTTAAAATGCAATAATTGAATGAAATTTAGTTTATAAAAAATCAAACCGAACTAAAATCGATAAATTTAAAACCAAACCAAACTTCATCGATTCAGTATTAATTTTTATTTTTTTAAAACGGAATAGATCGGTTCAGTTTGATTTTGAATCGAACTGTGAACAACCCCATTTCTAGAGCTTGGCTCTAACCTTATATTTAACTCTTTTAATATCCAAATTTGAATAAGTTATTTTCATATTTTTATTCAACTCCCTCGTTCAGATGTTGAAACACTTCAAAATAAAAGCTCGTAATGTATTAATCATATATTTCACTTTAAAAATATGGTAAGATTAGTTTAGTGAGTCTTGAGTTTTTTAGTTCATAAGTATAAAGTGTTTTTTCACCTCGAGCTTGAATTAAGATTCACGGTTTACTATTCTTGGGCCGATAGCCCAACACATCATGGATGACCCCACCCATGGTCTTATGATAATTGGGCTCACTGGCCCAACCCACCATGTATAGCCCAGCAATGGTTTTAGATTCTTAGGCCCACCATGAATGATTTGTATAACCAACCACTATGTGATACCGGTTTGTTAGGAAAATCAGGTGTTATGTTACCAATGAGGAACACTGACAAACAAAGTATATTTCAGTTTTGACCTAAAAAACTAACACTAATATCAATTTGGTGAGAAAAAGATATCTTATTATTATAAATGTCATAAAACCTTTTGACTTGTCCAATTAACCTTTTAATTAATTTGATTTATTTTTTAATTGGTAATCGACCGATTCTCAAATAATGTTTAGAAGATCCTCTCTAACCAATTAACGCATGATATTTTTTTACTGTACTGCTTATAAAAAAGGAACACTCGAAGAAAATCTCATAATATAGGAGATGAGGCCTCTATAGGAACTTTTTCTCTAAGAGCTCTTTTGGTCTTCGGCTTGAGAGTAATGAAAATAAGAGTAGATGAACCCCTATTCATTATGGAGCCAGAACCTAATGGAGGCCGAACTCTAGGCCCAAGATCAAGTCAGAGTCTGAAGCCATCTGAAGATGTGAATAAGATTTCTTGGAACTAGAGAATAATTTTTTGGGATTGACTCCTTGAGAAACCGACTAGACGACATTCAATGCCTCTGGAATTGGAATAGGAGTCTGCGCATGCTTGAGTGAGGAAGACAAAGCGACGACCTGACCGAAAATTGAAAGGGCACAACCGTCTGTCGAAGAAGGACGATCGATTTGCCGACACAACCGGCATGTTCAAGCAAATGAGGCATAATTTGCACACCAACGAGCCATCACTTAAGCTTATACCTATTTTCTTGCTTAACTTGAT
>JAYMTP010005887.1:0-12755 GCA_036897365.1 Geranium brycei | reverse complement strand
TTCCACTGGCAGAGTGCCCCCAGATGTAGTTGAGGTTGCACCGAACTGGGTAAACATATCGTGTGTCTTCTATTTTCTGTTTTACT
Source organism: Geranium brycei (assembly GCA_036897365.1). NCBI lineage: Eukaryota > Viridiplantae > Streptophyta > Magnoliopsida > Geraniales > Geraniaceae > Geranium > Geranium brycei. The sequence goes on along the minus strand of JAYMTP010005887.1, from coordinate 12,669 downwards.
TGTGTGTTATCATATTTGTGATTGAGCAAGTTGTCGGACATAAAGTCCCAACATCGAGTACGACATCTTCCTCCTGTGACTAACTAGAATTTCAATATCTTTGCCGACTTTGGCAATATCGCATCCATTTCTATTCCACAGAATCACAAAAGTTCCGGAAGAACCTATGGCTTCGTTCACTTCACCTGTCTGGAGGATGCGACCAGGGCAATAACTTCTCTCAATGGTTCAGTCTACCCATAGGAGAAGCTCATTGTTGCTGGTGCTAGAAGCCAACCACGTTCCAGTGTTAAGCTCCCTGAAGCCTCAGGCCAGCGACCCTCTAACCAGGCTCACTCCTACCTCCAGACTGTTATCGGTAGCGAATTGGCGCGCCCAAACTCTTTTTCTGAGTGCGTGAGAGCTCTCAACCTCTCTGTCATGAGAAAGCTGGACCTTGGTGTCATTGTCATTGCTCGTTCCAATATCGACGTCGAGGTAATCTTGTCCCAAATAGAAGATGACATCATTTTGGATGCTTCAGTCTCCTCTCTGGGTAACCGAGTTTTTCTCATTTCTTTCGACACCCAGTATTCTTTTGCTAAGTTGAAACAGGTGGTTCATCGATTTCCAAATTTAACAGGTGGTTCATTGATTTCCAGTTAAACCTCATTTGATTGAGAGAGGAGGTATTTTTCAATGGATCTCAATCTCAGGATTACCTCCAACTTGTTGATCGGTAATATCCATTTTGGGCATTGCTGGTCTTGTTGGCGAAGTTGTTTTCATCCACCCGGATTCAACCTCTCGCCATCGTTTCGACAGGGCCCTAGTTCTCGTCCTTTCTGATTCCTCGGAAAAGCTTGAGATGTTGGCTTCCATCACGGTCTCGGAGAAAAGTTACAAGATGCGGATTGCTGGTTTTGATTCGGGGGTTGTGCCAATGTTCTTCTCGGATCTGAATCTGTTCAAGAACTCGCCACCTTTGCTCTCGAGGTCGTCGACTTCGTCTAAGGTGGGTTCAGGGTCCGCGTCGGATTCCAGAACCGAGGATGGGGCTGTATCGGATTACGGGGCCGAGGACGGGAAATTTTTGCTGCCGGCGGACCACGTCCCGTCTGCTGGTGACCTTTCGACTAACGACCCTTCGCACGACGAAGGTGCCCGATCGAGTCCCGATGTTGTTTCCTCTGGCGCTTCGGATGACGCGAGCCCTAGCGCCTCAGTAGCGTCGATTCCATCAATTACCAATACAACATTTATCAAGATGGACTCCGCCATCCGATCCGGGCCTTTATCTGGGCCAGATGCTAATGGGCCAGCATATTTTGGCCAATTGCAATCTTTGGACGTTGTTGTTGAGCCTCAACAGTCCAACTCGATTACCTGGAGTGCTTCTCTCACTTGTTTCATTAACAATAGAAGACGCAAAAGAGGGAAATCCAAAATTAATGCTAAGCTTGCCGATGTTGCCGTTCCCGCCGCGGTTTCGGAGTCCCTTTCTTCCATCGATCGATCAAGACATCAAGATTCTTTCAACCCTCGGGACAATGCAACCCGAACATGGGACATTTGTAAGTCCATGGGTATCACTTGTGCCATGACGGATGCTCAAATGGTCCGTCTTCTCGAAGAGATGGAGATCAAAAATAGGGCAACTCCATGAGTCCTCCTATGCTTCTTCTTTTTCACTGTTTGTTTTCTCTAGTTTGATTTGCTTCACGTTTCTCTCTTTTACTGTAATTTTAGCTGGGTTTTTTTCCCTATTGAAAGCTTGAGCCGGTTTCATCTATAAAAATTCCTCATTCGCTGAGCAAAAAAAAATGTGAATCTAGTGATGAGGCGGGTTTAAATGGTGCTGACATTAATGCTTCTCATTTTTCTTAATGGAGCATTTTCAGTGATTTTGGTTAGTTTTGTTAGAATGGAGCCGGGGTGAACCTATTTACTAAAATGTGATAGGATTAAGATTTTATTGAGTTTTTTTTAAAAAGTAAGATTTTATAGAGTTTGTCATATGTAAAAACTTTTATCTTTAAATAAATAAAATGTTTATATAGTTTCATATACAATTATTCATCAATAATATCATATATTATATTTTTGCACAATATAGTAGACGATATAACAGGTGGGTGAGCGAGATAAGATCATTTCTTTTCTTTTATCAATTTATTATAGTATCAAATCTCACTTGCCGAATTCAAATTATTCAACAATTAACAGTAGCAGTAACCTGCGACCCATATGTCATAGAGACGAAAACTTAGAGCGCAAAACATCTAAGAGCCAGAGTCTTAGAGCGTAAGACGTCAAAGAGCTGAGACATAGAGTGTAAGACGCCGTAGAGCCAAATGCAAATAACGTATGCAAACTTGCTAGAGAATGGCTCCGGCGACGCACCCGGAGTCCCCAAACCCTAAAACCAACATCTCTAGACCTTTCATCCACCCACCACGTCATCGTCCTGCTCGACTGCACAAAGAAAACCTCATTGGAGATGAAAGTTGCCATTTTGCTAAAAATATGGCAAAATGACAACCCCATTGGAGTTGCTCTAAGAAAGGTGAAAGCAAAACAAGTTTTCAGTTTTATCCAAATAAAGAAAAAATAATCGATGGGTAAATGGTAATAAGACTTTTTGGGTATGAATTAATAAGTAACAAATCAAATTACTTATGGCTGTCCCGAAACGATATTGTGTTAAAAGGGTGGTGGTGGCACCGGAGGAGGTTGTTGGTATGGTTCCGTTCTCTACTTTGAACCGGGGACAGTTTCAATGGCATCCCATTTATGGCATGAAAGACTAACCAAATTGGTGCTTTGCGTGGCTCGTAGCAGTTTGGTTTTCTAATTCATTTCTTATTTTTGGTTTGCAGACTTGGCTTGTTGTTCTGGTCTAAACTCCCTTCTCGGAATTGTTTATTAATAAAGTTTTCATATTGCTGATAAAAAATGGTAATAAATAAAATAAAATCATGATGGGTAACACATAATTATTTATTCAAATAGAACCCCACTTGACATTCCTTATATTTTGCTTTTATATGTATATTAATATATTACATTAGTTCAATTAGGATTATAACTGAATCCAAAATTTAATGATTAATTCGAGATTGATTAGTTAAATATTTAATTCACATTTTTATCACCAACTTCAAATTCAGTATTGGACATTTTATACTTAGTTGAGTTTTGAGCATAACATGACAATTATTTATTTGCAAGAGCATTGACACTCGTTTTGGAACCATTCTTTAGAAATAGTGCACACTGCTCTGGAACGGAGGGAGTATCGTTTTGGGACCATTCTTTAGAAAAAGATACAGGGCAACGTTAGGAATTTAAGGCGAAGAAAATGGTAAGAAAAAAAATTAATGAAAAAGTTATGTACTTAATTAATGGAAAGTATATGCGGTACGCCCATGTGTGTAGAAAAAAGATGGACATGTTCTTGTAATAGCAATTGAGTGTATCATTCCTTCCACATAAAGAGGCCACGTGTTCCGATGCCCGTCACTCTAGTTCTGCTCAAAATCACACGGTCATTGTTGAACACAATAAATTGATCGTTTAAAGCGATTTTCATCCGAAAACTGAGGTCCGACCGAGCTACTATCGATCATATTCATCGCTTGTAAAATTCTAGGTGAGTTTATTCATATCTCAATCTGTTTGGTTTCCAAGAAAATGTGAGTCCCGGACGTTCATGTTTAACCCTTTCCTTATATTCCAATAATAAATCCGGATCGTCACCATTATTTATATTCTGCGTTGATATTTGTGATTGTCATGAGATTTTTATTCCACATGCTAATTGTTAGAGTGATTTTGTGGTGATCGACATGTCCTTTTCAATTTGATCATTTTGTAGCATAGCGATTGGTGTAATTTCGTGCCTATTATACTTTCAAAACTTAGATTTCCATCACATTTATGGGCTCTCGAATAATAATACATCTGGCCATTTGTTCAAGTAGAACACCGTTTTTAGGCTATCAATCTCACTCTCGTCTGAGATTGATTCGTTTGATTCTTAATTGAATTGTGCAGTACTGCATATTTTAATAATGAAAGGGCAGATGTTTTATAATTTATAGGAATTTAGAAATGTGACCCACACCTCGGTTGTTCTTAATTAACTCATATTTGTTTGTTATTCATGTTAAATTATGTAGTGGAAGTTTTATTACTGCTATTGCTATATATATTTACATTAAAAATGTGACCCATATAGTTAATGTAAACATAAAACATGATCATATACGATTCTTAGGATTGTATTATTTTAACTTAACCGCTGCTTTCCTTTCTGTTAATTACCTTGTGTATTTTTCTTCAGTTTTTTATTACATGTCAGCTATTTTTGCAGCTGGTGATAGAAGATGGCAGATGATGAGGACATTCAGCCACTCGTCTGCGATAACGGGACAGGAATGGTTAAGGTCAGCATGTATAATTCACGTTGTCAAAATATTGGTTTGTGTAAAACGACGACTGAACATGATGGTGTTAATTGTTGATTTGTTAATTAATCAGGCGGGATTTGCGGGAGATGATGCTCCAAGGGCTGTATTTCCCAGTATTGTAGGCCGGCCTCGTCACACTGGTGTGATGGTTGGCATGGGGCAGAAGGATGCTTACGTCGGGGACGAGGCACAGTCCAAGCGTCCTATCTTAACTTTAAAATACCCTATTGAACATGGTATTGTCAACAATTGGGATGACATGGAGAAGATATGGCATCACACCTTTTACAACGAACTCCGCGTGGCCCCTGAGGAACATCCTGTTTTACTCACTGAAGCGCCTCTCAACCCAAAGGCCAATCGCGAGAAAATGACCCAGATCATGTTCGAGACCTTCAACGCCCCTGCTATGTATGTCGCCATTCAGGCTGTTCTCTCGCTATACGCCAGTGGTCGTACAACCGGTAAATATGTATAATATCGAATTGGGTGTCTTATATATACTTTAAGATTGATCTCATATGTATGAGTTATACATGCAGGTATTGTTCTCGACTCGGGGGATGGTGTGAGTCACACTGTCCCCATTTACGAGGGGTATGCCCTCCCACATGCCATTCTCCGCCTTGACCTGGCAGGTCGCGACCTCACCGATGCCCTTATGAAAATCCTGACCGAGCGTGGCTATTCCTTTACCACCTCAGCTGAGAGGGAGATTGTGAGGGACATAAAGGAGAAGCTAGCGTATATCGCCCTTGACTTTGAGCAAGAGCTGGAGACCTCAAAGACTAGTTCTTCGGTGGAGAAGAGCTATGAGCTGCCTGATGGGCAGGTGATCACCATCGGGTCTGAGCGGTTCAGGTGCCCCGAGGTCCTGTTCCAGCCGTCCATGATAGGAATGGAAGCCGCGGGCATTCATGAGACCACGTACAATTCCATCATGAAGTGCGATGTGGATATCAGGAAGGACTTGTATGGAAACATAGTCCTCAGCGGTGGAACGACCATGTTCGCGGGGATTGGTGATAGGATGAGCAAGGAAATCACCGCTTTGGCTCCGAGCAGCATGAAAATCAAGGTGGTGGCTCCACCGGAGAGGAAGTACAGCGTGTGGATTGGGGGTTCAATTTTAGCATCTCTCAGCACCTTCCAACAGGTAATGTATATACAGATACATTATTTTCTTCAAACATATGTCTTCAAATATTGTTTATGTTTTGATTGCAGATGTGGATCGCAAAGGCTGAGTACGACGAATCTGGCCCCTCTATCGTCCACAGGAAATGCTTTTAAATTTGCGATTTGGAAAACTGGTGCTTTCTGTTTTGTTTATGAATGCAAGGCTATTACAACTTGCAATCAACCTTCCGTTTGAATAAGATAGTTGATTATATAAAGTCTGTATTCTTTTTCTGATTTCAGTTTTGGAAGAGTTGATTGTATCCCATTTTCAAAGTTGACTATTAAATCAATGATATTTTTATACGAAATTTTGAGCCTCTTGTGAGTTTGCTCCACCTCCCTTGATCTTTTTCTTTTATGATCTCTGATAATGCTCCATTACTACGAAGCAATGTTGTTGTCAATATTTTGCAAATCATGCTCATTTTAGTAACTCTCACTAACAAGAGAAGAAACAAATTATGCGATACAGATACAGTTGTAACGGCAATTAAACATTGATTGAATTGAAGAATGATAGTCAAAGATTTCTCTCATTCTCATAGTTACAGGCCTTGTGAGCGTGGAATCGAGCTGAAGTGAGCATAATGTCACGGGGCGAGAGTCTAACGCTCCCGATCGGCTTGTGCGGCACTAGGGTGTTGACCTAGCGAGCCTAAAAGTGACGTGCAAAGAGATCGGCCTCGACCAACTGATTGGAACCGAGAGAGGATGAAATAGTAAAATAAATAGGAACGGAGAGGGGAAATCTGGATTATCGTGGGCGTGTATTTTATTGACGACGGAACAGCAGCATATAGAGCTTAAGATTCCAAGGTGAGTTTACAATGAGAGAAGGCTGCTATTTATAGGAGTTAGATAGGGGCGCAATCGTAAATGCGCTAAAAGGTCTTTTACTTGGTGACCAAGGCGAACGTATAGGGACGCGTTATGGTCTAGATGCGTTAGTGTCTTCATAAGGAAAGCCTTCATGGCTAAGTATTGCCATGTGGGCTGATCGGTCATGGGCTGGCGTTGCGAGGCCAGCCCAATAAGGTTTGTTTACTGGCGGCTGGAAATGGCCCGCGAATACTGTAGTGGCCCGCGGGGTCTGCTGGTTCGACAGGAATGGCTTGTGGAAAGATTGTGGCTCGTGGGCGTATTGGTCCATCGCTGGCAGATGGAAATGGCCTGCAGGTAAGCTGGAGAAGGATGCGCGTCGGGCGTTGTCGGGCCGTTCGTGGGCAATTGTTGAGCCTTTTTGTGGGCGATTGTTGAGCCCTTCGTAGGCAATTGGGGGGACTCATTGAGGTCGATCCAAGAATGAAGGATGGGCGGACGTCGGGATCGTCCAGGCATCGTCGTGGGCCACAACCTAGCAGGTTTCGGGACGTTTGGTGGGGAGACGTTGAGATGCTAGTGGGCGCTGCTTGGGCGCTAGGTGGGTCGCACGTAGGTATGTATGGGGCCGTACGTGGACCATGGATAGGCGCGTTGTGGGTAGCTTGGGCATCAGTATGGGGACGCCCGAGGCCAAGTCGAGGTAGAGCTGATTAGGAGCTCGAGTTGGTCCGTGGTGAGGACTGCGGGCGACCGAGGGTCACGGACGAGATGCGGCGAGACTTGGGTCTCGGTTGGACCATTGAGAGGCCGATGGGCTCGAAGGAGTTTGAGGAGATCAGTTACTGATGGGGAGGCTTCGTACAGGAAACCTCGGAAGACCGTCGTGGCGAATGGGCGTAAGATACGCATACGAAGTGAGGGCGAGTGAGCCCTTAGTGAGGGAGCCCGAGGGACCGTTGGTCGCGGCTTGGGCAATTTCCGCAGAGAGAAGTGTCCAAGTGACAATAGGGTTCTTAAAAGAACTTTCCTTTCACTCAAATTTAAACCTATTGTTTGTAACATTGGTCATGAACAATTTTGTTGCAATTGCAAATTTTTGTATTTCTTGAAAATGGTCTACAAGGATAATAATTGAGAAATATTGCTACCAGATGTATGTGCAATGGTGGTGTTATAGTTTGTGAAGCACCTAATTAACTAAAGAAGAGTACACTCAATATTTTTTATTTTGTGAGCTCACCCAAACTTCATATTTTTACATATTGTCTCCCAAGACTCTCAAAAATTCGCTCTCCTTGCCTTATCCCTGTTGTACATGCTGGTCATCCATCTCCTCGTGTGAAAAAACGTCTGTGGTTGAGTGTATATAATGCAATTATCCCTGTTGTTTGGGATCATCTATTTGAATCAACAATAAATCTGGCAATTAAAGGAATTGTGCAACACATTGGTAATTTGGATTGTGACTTCATCTAACAGATTACATCGAGTTGATGTCAACACTTTGAAGGAATTGCCCAACACAATAAGCAGATGATTATGTATCTACAGACAACACTCAATATCCTAAGACGAGCCCATCTCCGGGCGGAAGCAGAGAAGCGCAAGTCTGTTTCTCAGTTTCATAGAAGGGATGCTTCTCATCACTTGTTGCTCTGCAATCTTCTTCTCCACCACCCAACAGTGACTTTGACTCCTCTTTCTCACCCAAACTGCACCAAGACTTCATTTTCTCCACTTCCTTACATTCTCCATCTCCCTCCACCTCATTGTCCGAGCTCTCGTTGTACTGAGAATTGCTCCTCCCAATCCCATCTGAACAAGAGAAGCTCCCAAATCCTTGAATTTCTCTGCTGACCTTGCGAGCCCGATCTCTCTCCTCTTTCAGCAGAGGACCCATCTCCAGAAGCTTCACTATCCTCTCTGATTTCTTCCTCACTGCCAGCCCCCAATTGAATCTGCATCATCATCGTCATATTTTACTTCTTCAGATCATCAAACTCAAAATACCCAGAAATGAAAAGAAAAGTATAAAGAAAAAAGACAGAGACCCTTTATCGTCTATGTATTGAAAACGTGCCATCTCATTGAAAACCTCAGTGGAGTCCTGAAACTCCTTGGCCACACTTTCTGGTCCGTGAGTCAACAAGCGCTCCAGTACTATCGCTGAATTGTACGACTCCCTCCACTTCTTCTCATCGAACGTCGAAAATCTGAAGCACACAACCATAATAACATCATACACAAAACAGAGAAAAACAGAGCATGTTCACAAGTAGATATAAAAATCACAAACCTTTTCTGCAGAATCTCAACTATTCTGCAGTAATCGTCAAGTTCGAAAGCAGCCCGGGAGATCGAGCTCAAGATCCGCGAGTCAGGCGCCCATGGATTCCCCTCCGTAGCCTCTTCGATCATTCTTTAACAAAATCATTACATCAGATCATTACTTCTGATCATCATCAATTAACCATTATAAACATTAGAAGAAGAAGAATCTCACAGTTGGGCGGGAGTGACGTCGGTGAGAGCCAATCGGGCAGTCTTGATCTTCTCCCTGAAGAAGAAGGAAGCTTGCTTCTTGAATTCATGGAACATGGGACTGCCCATCTTGCTGCTGCTGCTGTTTCTGCTCAGGATTGACATATCCGATGATGCCATGAAAATAACAATATTGTTTTTGTCAGATAAGAACGCACACAAAGATCAAATGTTTTGGTCTGAATAGAAAATTGGAAGTGGCGTAAGCAAGAGGCACAAGGACATCACAAAACCCAACTAATCCAACAATTCAAGGAGTAGATTTCTCTCTCAAGATCATGATGTGGAACTTGGACTTTAGAAATATTCAAATCAATTAGTAATAATTTTTTATTTGAATTTTTGGGTCTAATTAATTGGGACGGTGAAATTTTCAAAGATGATTTAGCGATGACAACAATGGGGAGATGATGCTATTGCCATTGGTGGGTTGGTTCAGAATTTGGGAAACAAAGTTCAAAAGTTATTTTCAAGATTTTAAGAGAAAATTAAATATGTACTCCAAGTCAATATCTCTACAGTGCCTAGTAGTGCTTCTGATACCAGTGGTTTAGAATTTGATATTCAAACCTTAAATTTCACGGTCATATTCAATTATGAATTAAGTCTTTAAAGTAAATTTTGACTTTCAAGTTACTGTCTATAGTTTAAAGTGAATCAAAAGAATCAACTACTAAATATAAATATACTAAATATATTGATGCACCAAAACTATAATAATTTAAGTAGACATGTGATGTGCTACTCAATGATGATATAATCAGGGTCGGCTCGTTCATAAGGTAAAAAGATTTTTGTTTTAGGCCCCGACCTTGGAGACCCCAAAATACCTAGCCGGTCAGTCCAATATCAAAAGAGACCCAATTTTTTTTATTATCAACATATGTACCAAGTTTTATTATCTCAGTTCAACAATATTGAAGCCCAAATATCATCTACATTGAATACCATATATATAACTCTCACACTTGATAGCATTGACAGCCCAATAACATAAGTTTTATACGTGATTCATTATTCACGAAGAGAAGCGTCGAAGCCGAAGCGATGATGGTGCCGAAGACGAGTCGTCGATGTGGAGAAGAACTAGGCAACAACAACACTGTGTAGAAGAATGAGGCGACACATCCGTTCTTTCTCCAGAGTCCAAATAACTGAGATAAGTTTTCTAAAAAACACTAACCTCAAATTTTTATAAATACGTGAAAAAATTAGACTTTATTCACTGCAATTTCATGATTTGTGTTCAAATCTCATCTCAATTCTCAAATTCGAGTTTTCCACTCACTCGGTCTCAAATTCTGGTGTTCTACGATTTTAGAACTGAACAGATTTTGAAAATTAGAGGTTAAGGTTTCAAATTTCATATTCTTATTGTTTTAAATTTTGAGGATTATTGGGGATTTTTGATTTCGGATGTAAATATTTTAGGGTATTCATATTGGGGATTTTTAGCATAATGAGATTTCCTATTCATATTGTTTGATTCATTTTTTTTGCTGATCCATATTTTGTTTATCAAATCAATTTTTTGGTATAATTGTTTGATACTTTTTTGTTATCAAGGATTTCAGATTCATATTTATATTGATTGGTCCATTTTTTGTTTTACCGTTTTATTTTTTTGTATAATTTTTACTGAATTTTTTTGTTATTGTGGATTTCTGATTTATATTGTTTGATTTGTTGGAAGGTATATAAAGAATAAGAACAAAATGATCAAATCGAGAAGAATGATAATAATATAGTATTATCTTTTTTCTTAAATGTCTTGTTTTTCAAATTCTTGTTTTAGACCTCTGGTTCCTTAGAGACAGCCCTGGATATAATATTTGTCAGTAAGTGTATTGTTGATTTTTGGATTAACGGTAACTTCATACAAAGTGGTAATAAGCCTTGAATTCATTCAACCAAAGGCTACGGGAAATGGCATGAAGAAAATTTCAACATGGACATTTAACTGATAATTTTGTTATAATGAAAGATAAGGCAGGCAAAGCAAGCATACACGTGTTGACCGGGGAAAGAATTTTTTTTGAAAGTGTGAACACATTTAGTCCTTGTTTGGCAAATATTCTTAGTAAAAAGTAGCTTAATTTATGGTGTGATCGGTTGATGTATAATGAAATGAAAAAGTAAAATAGGAGAGTACGTGAGTAACTGTCATAATGGCTGAGATTTCTACCATATCAAAAGAAAAGTTTGCAACACAATATAATGTTATTAATTTTCTCAAAAAAAAAAATGTTATTAATTGTGTATATGTCAAATAAATCCTTGATTTGATAAGAGTTTGATATTATTTAAAAAATTATCTTTTTTTAATTTCATGAAAATTATTAGTGTAAGAATATTTAGACTTTTTAAGAAAAAACAAAAATATGCAAACCTTATATAAAACATAATTTGAATACAGGGCCATTAATGAAACTATACCATTTCAAAATAAGTCTAATATATCATTTTAAAACATCATATGTCGATCTCTTAGCAATTTTTTATTATACCATGCTGAAAAAATATGTCTAGTATATCATTTTAAAAACATCATTATCTCCTTATCATTTTATCATATCTATGCTCATTACGAATCAAATCCATTGCATCACTCCTCCAAAATTTTGAATTTTGACATACAAATTATCTGTTAGCAATATCATAAGCCCTTCTTTAGAACATTTAACATCACTTTTTTCTACGATCGAATACCAACCACGAGAGTTTAAAGTATATATTTAGGAATATAGCTATCAATGAAACTCTTATTTAAGAGTGACATATGATTCATTAGTTTAAGACTTTAGTTAAAAATAATAATTATTTATAAAAAATAGAGATACTTACAAAGTGACGTGATTGACATTGTCTTCTCCATGAGGCTGCCGGCCCCTTTCCATTTGCCGTATTTCGATATTCCTATAAACACCCAAATCAAGTTCTAACGATTTTTCTAAAGAAAACATTGGAGATGTTGAATTGGGTGATATTGAATGAAGTCAAATAAGAAACATTAATGTTGTGTTTTTTTCCAATGGAAGAAGATCAATTTGGAAAATAAAAACAGCATGGTCTCGTCTCGATAACATCAACTTCCATATTTTGTGAATTGCTTGATTCCTAATTACATGTGACGACAGATTTTCCCTCCTTTATGCTCCTTCCTTTTTCTTTTTTCAGCACGACTCAAGTTTAGCTATGCCTTAAAATAGCCCATTTTGGGTTTGGCCCATCTAAACTTGCAGACAAAGCCCATTAACGGAGAAATGGGTTCTATTTACTCAGCACATAACATGGGTTGGCTTTCGATATTATTAGCCCACAAATAGACAGATCAATTTCATCCTCACTTTTTGACGGTATGCTCAAATATTTCGAGTATTAATGGCAGAGCATGTGACTGAAATTTGAGAAGTCAATAAAAGTGTTTGTTAGCTAAAAATGAGTAGTCTTTTAAAATTGTTTCTGACATATTTGTGTCCTCTTACACTTGTTTGAATGTAAATGAGTTGAATAATTTCCAAATTATCAACACTTTTACTCAATTCAAAAAATATTTAATAGGCTTAAATAAGCCTACAATTTAAGCTCAAGCTTAAGTTGAGAATAAATTATACATTTTAGATTCGACTCAATTTAATTCATTTAATTTTAATTTTAAAATTAATACAAATAT
>JAYMTP010005886.1:0-12759 GCA_036897365.1 Geranium brycei | reverse complement strand
TTAACTCTCCAAGCTCGAGCTTGGCTTATTTATCAAACGAGCCTAATTTTGAGCTCAAATTCGATCTGAGCTCGATTATAACGAGTCTGAACCGAATATTTAACAAATCGAGATAGGAATCACAAAAGATGTATTATATACCAATAGTTTTGCAATTTTGATTTCGAAACCATGTCTAGGACTAAAGAAAGCAGAATACAAAAATCCATTATAGTTTCAAATCTGAATTTGACAACAGTGCACATCCCATGTATAAGTCCTACAATGTTCTATTTAAGCATAATAATGAAGAAATGCACACAGAGTGCCTTGAACATATTGGACTGCCACACAAATGAAAGAATTGATGAAGCTTGTTATTGCTTGAAGGGAAAAATTGGAAAGCAAGGAGGACAAAAAAAAAACTAGGACACTCAATCTATCTCAACAAGGCCCTCTCTCTCTCTCACTAACTCATCTCTGAAACAATATATACAGAAGCCGCCTCATGCAAAGGACAAAATTATGCTACAAGAATAGATTGCTCCAAAAAATCATTCATGGTTTTACCAGGACTGATTTGGCTATGTCAAGGTGATTCAGCTTGCATGTTCCCAGCAGAACTTCTGGGAGCTCATCTTGTGTGTTACCCTGTCAAATGTCGTTTTCGTTCAGAGTCTCACGACTAAAAAATCGAAAAAGGAAAAGGGAAGTACTAGCTAATATTGTTTTTTACCTGTATGAGAAATGCCATCTCTATGACCAAATTGTTCAGATACCCAAGAACAAGATTGACCACTCCTCTGGCCACTGTTGAGGATCCAACATCAACGCCAAGCTGAAATGTCAATTTTACAGCTGCTTATTTCAACTTAAGAATAACATGAAAAGTTGTTGGTTGGATCATATGAAGAGAGCAGTAAGTGGTGAACTAACTAACCTCCAAGTAATTTTTCCCGCGGAAATAGTTTACTTCAAGTGCCTGACCAACCAAGCATGCTTTCTTTCCAACGCTTTGCTTGACTATCCACGATCCCTAGGAAAACACACAAGGCAACAAGCAGTGTCACATTTTAACGCTATGTAACACTTGAATTTATGTACCAAATTGGGTTGTTAACTAACCTTAGAAATGTAAGGTATTAGCTTAAATCTCGAATTTCTATAGGCGTCGTCTCCTTCAACAAAGCGCTTTAGCAAGAGATTTTCCTCCAGGGGGGTTTTAATCATGTAGTACAGTGCCAAGGAATACATGGTAGCACCAGGAACCTAATTTACAGGGGTATTTCATAATGTGTAAATGGTGACCATAATGTTTGGTAATATTAGTTTGCGTTGAACTCACCTGTATGTTAACGATGAAGAAGAACTCTGGTCCGCCATTTGCTGCATATTTCTGCATGATTCAAGACCATATGACTATATGAGAGAAGAATCAATTAAGTGACGATTCTCTAGGTGCATGCATAGATAAATCGAGAGCATGGAAGGTACAGTTAATTCATTGGCAATGAAAACGATGATGGATCAGACCTGCACGATACCACCAGGACGGCTTCCAAGATCATCTTCTCGCTTGTCACATCTTAGCCAGTCTGCACCGACCATCTGCATCAAGGTGTGCTTTGCCTTGATCTAATCGATCAACGACACAAATTAGTATAAAGGATAGTCATTAGGAATGTGAAAACCAGTTATTAAAGCCTCCAGAGTTTTTGACAAAGACAAGTAAACTGGAATTATCTGGGAGACCCTTTCAGTTCTAGCAAAAAGATTGCTGATTTTCAAAAAAATGCAACTGTATTTAATCTACATTGTAGGGGTGGGAAAGAGAGCTTGGTTTTCCAATTTTTCCACTGTTTTAAAGTTCCTACACAAAACTCTACCAAAAGTTTTCAGAAACAACAAATGCAACTAAAACATCCTTACATTATTCAATTTTAGCTGTGTCCTATAGTTGGATAACTATGGTTTCAGGTCACCAAGTAAAAATATTCTCGAACTTCAAATGGCATATTCATATAATAATAGTTAATAACGGGATGGAATGCTACCTTCTGACGGTCTTCTAAATAATTTTTCCCGCGTATTAAAAATGAGGAAGGATCGGCAGCAGTCCAACTGCAAGCTGCATTACAACCTGGGTCGTTCTGAAGAGTAGATCCGTATACACAAGATGGGTTTTCATCCCCTCCCGTCTCTTGTAGCTCAACGTAACCCTTCTTTGGAACTGTAGCATGTAGCATTTATGAAAAAAATGTCTTGTTCAGAAACATAATACGACCTTACAATCATTAATGCAAGAAAAGGTTAGTCCATTTTAACAGAACTCACCTGCAAGATTATGCAGTTTCTTCACAAAGACTGCAGCTGATGATTGTTTCTGCAGATCCCATTGTAGAAAGCCAATATTAATTACAACATAATGATTAATGATTGAAAGTCACAGAACAGTTAGAAAAAAGATGAGAACAAGTTGTTTCAAGTTTCAACTACTGCTATGCAAACCAAAAAAATGAGCTACCTCGAATAGAAGCATTTTCCAGAAAATATTAAAATAAAAAAGTTGAGGCAGGCAAAGATTATCTGGAGAAGTCAGTCAACTGATGATATCCTAGAATGGGGCATAAAGTGCATGGTGCTGGATTAGTCGTATAAAGCTTCTCAAGTCAATTAAACGGAAAGTAGAAAAAACAACATTCTTGATCATTCAAGATTGTTAAGTTTACCACGAGTAAAAAAAGCAGGGAGCAGAACATCCTATAATATCAACTAAGCTGATACAGCTGCTAAGTTTCTCGGTACAGTGCAAAGCTTACCGCTTTCTTTGACTGAAGCAACATGCAAGTATAAAGAGAAAAGGAAGGAAATGAAGAACAACTAAAATTCTATTAATGTTGTGGAAAGTACCGGAGATGGATGGTCTGGACTCCTTTCTGAAAGCCACTCTTCATTATGGTCATATTCAGTTGGTTCAGGAACATCAAAGAATTCATCAGCTGCTTCGTGGAATCCTATTAAACTTGAACGCCCAGATTGATGTTTCTCTACCTCATCGTCAGCCATATCCCTCTCAATCTCTTCTGGGATTCCAGCTTTAGTTTTAATGTCCCCCTTTTCCATGCCGGGCAAGGCAATATTCCTTGGCAATTCTCTAGAGGAGATTTCAAAACAATAATCTCCTGTTTTAGCTTTACAGAGCTCTCTTAATGCTGTAAATTAGAAAACAGCAATGCAATGTAGTAAATCACACAGTGAAGACCAAATTAATACCTTTTGAATTAATAAAAGGTTACCTGCAACTCGTTCAAGCATGCGGACGGTTATAGCTCTTCCAGAAGCTGGGCGCACGTATGATTTCCAGCATTTCCAATCAATAGAAAGCATGTGCTTTACCAGAGATTGTTTTCCTTGATTAACAGGAGTTATTACATAACCTCCACCTGCATGATTATGTTCATGAAGGGAAATAAAATAAAACCATAAGGTAATGTCTCAAGTCCTCAGCAAGGCCATTCTAAGATCAACTAGTTGTTTCATGATATAAAATATATCATGCAGCATATTGTAAATTTGGATTGCTTAGCAGCCTTAATACATTAGAGTACATGTTAAATTTCATAGTTGCAAAGCACATATTACTTTTTAGCCAAGCACGGGTGTAGCCCTTCTTCGGCTGGCACTTCTTGTGGCGAATGGAATGGTATAGAATTACTGTCGCCAAACAAGAAAGTCCAATCAGATGGTAAGGGATTGAATATAGACCAAAAAATAGAAGGATGTAGAAAAGAAAAGGTAGTTGCTACCATATGTGCCATCATCTTCCCTCCTCCAATAGCGTCGCAACAGTAAATCTCTTCTTTTCATTCCCCTAGAAACATAGATGTATCAGCAACTTCTATTCACAATTTACAAGTGCATTCAGTTTAACCATGTTTTGAACCTAACCAAGGCAGCCAGTCACTGTATAACTCTTTGTGAATAATGTCTGTGTGTCCATCCAGATGCTCAACCACACTACCTCGATAAAAGCAGAAATCCCACCTGAAAGGTAATTGGTAATTTAACCTTTGGAATCAGGGCAGTCCATGATCATGACGAAGATTGTTCATCGGTTTATCCGATAGTATTTTGTTATTCTAAAGCTCACAAGTAAGCTTTTCGGCCGTGGAATTTCTTGGAAGCACAAAGAAGTATAACATTAATAAAGAAAAGCAACAACAAATATAGGATAACTTATATCGATAAGTATATGCACCAAGTAATATGGCATAGAAGGAGAAATTGTTTCTAATTGAATAAACCTTCACAGTATTTGAGCATTGCCATTTTTTTGGGGCACATTAGCACTTAAACGCAATACTTCTTCATGAATCTCTGCTATTTGAATATGGAACATCATAACAACGAATAGGAATAAAACAGCTATAGCTCCTATATAAACTACTAGGAAGATCATAGCGAAGAAGTCGAGACCTAACAGAAGAAGTAAACCTGAAGTGTTGCAAAAGACTAGGATGAAAAACAAAACGGAACCAAAACAAAACCCCTCTAACCTAGTGAAGACGTTATAGTGCACTTGAGTTATCTTACTCTGATCTCGAAGGACCAAGAGACATAAGAGTTCGGAAGATGGCCTCTGGAGTTCCTTCAGCCACACCAACTGCCATTATTGCAGGATGATCATCCCAATGCTGTGAAAAGAAAAGTTTAGGCCATATGAATACAACAATTAGTGGTTTAAAGGAAAGGAGAAACCTCACCCCTCCACGGGAATCCCCGTCCTTTGCTTCTCTGAAAAGCCGTAAACCTGCATTAGATATTGGATTTAACAAATGCATCCACCCATTAGAGTACCGAACAAGGCGCTTTCGTGCTTACCATTTTGACAGCCAAAAATCTTCCAAGGTGAGGGTGCAATAACATCAGATGTAGTTGCATCCATGTGTCTGGACGAGTAAAAACTCCAGTCTATAGACTTCTTCCTCTTTGAACCAACTAACCTGTCAAAAGAATATTAATTTAGATACGTCAAATCTCACAACTTTAGGATACGAAATAGAAGATCCAGATGCTAATTGAAGAAGTACATAGATACTGAATACTTGACTCTTGAAATTACTTATCACCCCTCAGACCAGTATTGCAACCCAAAAGAACACAAATGCGCATGTGAAGTGATATCAAAAGTAGAATAAGAAAATTGACTCCTTAACATGCATGCAGGTTAATGATAAAAAGCAGAAACTTAGGAGGTTAAGGCAGGGATTATAAGTCAAACGTGATAAGCAAGCCCAGTAAACAAAAGATTAATATAAGCCTCAGGAGGAATAAAACCCGGGTAACTTGTTTATGGTTTTAAACATAAGATACTTCTGTCTTTGAATGATTAACTTCTTGGCATAACACCCTGCTTGAGGGAAAAGCAGTGGTAAAATGAGCAATACAATCTTCTAAAAGCAGGTAATATTGATTTTTGGAAATGAGTTATACAGCTAAATCTCTTAAATGAATTCAACATCGTTGGGGTAGGATGAAAAATACCTTTACCCAAATACAAGACAATAATTGTTAATGTTTCAAAGACTTCAGAGAGAGAACTCAATGATATAATGTAAATGACATACCTTAAAGATGGCCAGTTCCTCGAAGAACAAGCCACAAAATTCTTCACTGAATTGATCTCCTGAAAACATACGAAACCATCAGGTAGAGCCTTCATTATTAAACTGGTACATTAGGTCAACTATTGAAACCTTCACTGCAGCATCCTGAAAGGAATGAATCCATCTAGCTGCCTCCTCTGAACTGCTAGCTCCTAGCTGCAGAGTCAAAATTCAAGATCTTGCACACCACCATACAACAAAATCACTAGAAAAAATAAATCAAATTGAAGTTTATCATACCTTAAGCTGTTCATTGTGATTTGAGGTTCTGTAGAGAGTGAAAACAAATAACTCCTGCAAAACATAACTAATATTATGAACAATATTATTTCTCAAACAAGACAACATGTCTATCATAGGCCGAAAAGATCGAATCCATGATTGTTTCAGTTCATACTTTCTTGTGAATATTTTCTCTCCCATTGTCTGTAACCCGGATGAAGGGGTCTATCACAGCACTTGTATCTGGCTCCTGACAAAAGTAAAGTTTCAGACTTTCAATTATCCCATAAATCTGATCACGGGCAGTGAATTTTCACACGGTAGTATTGGCTGGATTCGTAACATGAACAAATAATGATCAAGACACCCTTCCCTTTAAACCAGTCAAGTGAAAAGATCAAGAAACATCTCATAATTGACATGATTCATTTATCCACACAACCTTTGGAACCTCAGTTTTTACACATTGATATATTTTCCATGAGAAATTAATAATGTCAGAAACCACACAAATGAAAAATAATCTATGGACCATGCCATCGAAACGACATTGCACTTATTTTGTTTCAATTTAAATAATCACAATATCAAAACTATTTGATCAACAAAAACTGAAACTAAGATAAGATAGTCAGCCAGGATACATTAATTCCTAGAAAATGGGTTATTCCACACAGTAAGATTCAATCAAACATAGCAATAATGAATCAATATTTACACCATATTGAAAGACAAAGAAGACAATACTTGTCCATCAGATGTGGGTGCTGTTTTGTAGCTCCCGAGACAGCTATCACGGAAAATGAAGTATTGTTTGCGCGAGAAAGGCACACCAATGCGATTGGTACCAATGAGATACAGCCATCCCTCAATTTTACCATCAATTTGCGGGACACCCATCTCGGGTCTTCTTCTTTCCTACAAGCTTTGAGGGATTGAATGGCTATGTTATGAAATGTTTCTCAACGGGTATGCATTTTCAAAACAGAGAGAATCGTCAACAAGAAAAGAACTGAGAGGGATGATGTTGCTGCTGCTGATGATGATCCTCTGATCCCAGCTAAGGGAATCAGAGAATCAATTGAAAGAATGTCAATTCTTTTGAAATTGTCCGGCCAAAATGCTCTATTTGGTTCTCTGCCTCCTCTTCCCTCTGTTTTTGCTCTTTTGGGTCCTTTTAAACAACCGTACAAAATCAACTACTCTCTAAATTACAGCATTACCCTTTGTCTTAACTATGTTTAATTCTTTTTTTTCTTCTTAAAGTTCTATTTTTGGGACTAATTTGTTTTTTGACAAAAATAATAAGTGAAATGGAAACGCAACTAATTTATTTTATACATCCACCGCTTTTGTGGATATCATTTATATTCAAACTCATCCCAATCATGTACCCATGGACCCTCGGGATTGGTTTTGTGAAGGTAAAGACAATATTTATTCTGTAAACATGATCTCTGGGGTGTATATGGGACACCATACAACAATTTATTTCACATATTTTAAACATACATATATGTCAAATGAGTAAAAAAATTGTTTTAGCAAGTGGAGCAATGAAAGGATAAATTGGTAAAATAGGCAATTTCTTTATTCTAATTATATGCATATACCAAATTACAGACAGTGGACAGGTAATGCTTGCAAATTGAACTTAAATGCCTCTATATTGTATAAAATTTAAGTTTTTAAAAATATAGTTTTTTACTCAAAAAACTGCCTCTGCCAGTTGCAGATACAGCCGCAGAAAGAGGACAGGAAATGTTTCTTTTTGCTTAAGATAACAAAAAAAATAGTGTTCTGGAGGGTTTCCAAGTGTATGGTGGCCCATCTGTGTTGATTGATTCCTTCTTTTTTCTCAAAAACATTAACGGTAACTTCTTTTCAATTTTTATTTTTATCCCACTTTTACTTGGTCAAGACTCAACCAAAATATCTATCTACTTAGCCACATGTAAAACTTATAAATCATATGCCTCAAAGTTGGATGTAGAAGATAAAGACCAAGGAAAGGATAGAAGATGGAGAGCAAAAGAAAAGAAAGAGCCTTGAGTTGTCATAGCCAATCTTACCTTGTGAACTTCATTTCAGAGCACTACAAAAGGTTTGCAAATTAGGGATACAATTTTCTTTTCCAGAACTACTAGTCCTCCCAACAACATCAACACATGAGTATTTGGTCTGCTGAGATCAAGATGAATATACATTTCAGATAACAGTTTGTAAGTTCCAGAGGCAGTGCAAGCATGCAGTCAATACCTTTTGTTTAGCCAAAACAAAACTGGCAGGCTGTTACATATTGCTTGAATGAGTACCCAAATAGCCTTTCCATCATTATCGCTCTTATACAGAGATATAAACAATGTATTAAGATCAGATCATCTGTTTTTCACAATATTTACCTCCATGTGTTCTGATCCCCCTGGCAACACAACCTGAAATATACATATAAGAAAACATATGTTCGAATATCATGGACCAGAAACAACTTTGATGGTAAGAATAAAGGTATCGATAAAAACTAATATCAAATTCACCTTCACAGTCAACTTATCAACCACTGTCTCAATAATAGGGCATCCAAAAGTAAAGTTGAGGTAACGCCTGCCATGAGGTGATTCGAACAAGAAGTTTTCCAGTGGCAGTCCATACCAATGACAAACGCAGATTTCCTTCCTCCAAATATCGGATATCACAGTTAAATTTCTAGCTCAGACTCCAGGAAATGAAGTCAGAGATATATAACCTGCTGCTTTGAGCAAGTCAAAAGATAATGTTCCAAATATTCTTCATAATCATGCATTCGATAAGCTGGATGAAGTGAAAGGGTTGGGAAAAAAGAAATTTGTTCTTTTCTGTACTTCCACCAAATAAGAGATAAAGGAAGGTTGCCCCAATGTGATGCTTCTACTTCATGAAAAAGCTCATAGACAGCAGCAAATGGATTGTTATTCTCGAAGTGAATAAGTATTGGAGCATATGAATATTAAGAGCAAATATCATATGGCCATATTTTACTTCTGCAGCAGCATGCTTGGTTGGTTCTACACTTGTGAATGATACAATCCTACGATTTGGTGCCTTACAATAACTTTTTTGTTGCTTAATATGATATGGTGATAATATTATTGCACTCTCACGCAAATAAACCAATTGAGATTTCGATTGACTTATCCCAGATGGGAAGGGTTCTAGGGAATGAGTCAATATACAATACACCGCTACTGTCACAATCTGCCCAGTGCTTATAGGGCTGGGCAAATATATGAAGTTTATAGTTCCATTTGGGGCATTGTGCAGTTCAGTTGGGTTTACTTCAAGTCGCTGATAAGCTGTTTTCTTGTGTTTTTCAACAGCGATTGCTGCTTTGACCACTGCTAGACAATCAAATTGTGCGGGTGGGAATAAAGGACTTTTGAGGCTGATGATGTACCAATGTTTTGAACCTGAAAGAGACTCATCATTTAGATGTGAATCCTAAATTATATGAACATTGAAGTTGCATGTAAAAATAGACTCTAAGCTTCAAAAATATATAACTCATTTGCTATAGTTGTATGTAAAGTTGGAGATCTAAACTATAGATATCATGAGGAGATGACAGCATTGCCGAATTGTTTATTTGCAGATTCTTAAATTTGTATACAGACGTAGGCTGATGGTCCATTAAATGAAATGAATGAATTTTGTCTATTACTAAACGTACATATAAATCGCGTGCCGAAATTAACCGCACATGAATGGTCAGATTCAGGAAAGATGTGATTAACAAAACAAAAGGTAACAGTTTAATAAAACAGAATAAGTGGAAATCAACCATGTAGAATCCTATTTAGATAAACACATAAACCATAATCTCACTCATACTGACTGAAAATAATTCATCATAACTGCCCTTATACATCAATGTACCAAAATAAACATAAAAAGAGTTAGGATCATCATACAAATAAGATCCAATCATTTTCAAGAATAAGTTATGGAAATTTACTGTAATGTAGTGATTTCAGAATTCCAATAACAATCCCTACCACGCTTAAAAACTCCAGTTATCTAAGTCGGTTGAAATTTGTGCAAAACATTTTTGCAGTGCTTAAACACAATGTCACATTTCAATCCACATTTGTTCAGTGTCCAGAACACGCAGACATAGCCAAACCTTTCAGAACAATCAATTATAGGAACAAATACAGTCACAAATGGATCTTCTAACCCTAAGATAACGGATTTGGAGCTCAAATTTTTTCCTCTTAACATTTTTGCGATCATACAAACACAATAACTATGCGAATTGCGAAATGAAAGAGAAATGTAGAATGTAGAGTACTCTGCGCTCTATTGATGCTCTGAGCAGATCTTCCATGTGTGAGCGCTTCAGTCGGTTCAGTTGACACATATATTTATTACTTCCTCACTTGTTTGTGTACATATATTCTTTATTGTTGGACTTGTTTTTACTTTTTAAAACAGAATAAGTGGAAACCAACCATGTAGAATCCTATTTAGATAGACACATAAACCATAATCTCGCTCATACTCGCAAAGAAGATCCAATCATTTTCAAGAATAAGTGATAGAAATTTACTGTAGTGTAGTGATTTCAGAATTCCAATAACAATTCCTACCACGCTTAAATTTGTGAAATTTGTGCAAAATATTCTTGCAGTGCATAAACACAATGTCACATTTCAAAGAACAATTCAATCCATATTTGCTTAGTGTCCGGAACACGCAGGCATAGCCAAACAATTCAGAACAATCAACTAGAGGAACAAATACAGTCACAAATGGATCTTCTAACCCTAAGATGACAGAATCGGAGCTCAAATTTTTTCCTCTAACATTTTTCCGATCATACAAACACAATAACTATGCGAATTGTGAAATGAGCAAATACATATGAAAGAGAAATGTAGAATGTAGAGTACTCTGCGCTCGGCGTTGATGCCTTGAGCAGATCTTCCATGGCTGAGCCTGTGTGAGCTCTTCAGGTTGAGAGTGCAGAGAGAGAGAGAGAGAGAGTCGAGTACTGACTCTGGTCTTGACCGTGGAAGACTGTACGTGGAATTATCCCCCAATATTACCTCGTTTGGACTTTGAAAATGTTTTGCTGAGGAATAAAATTAGGAAATGAGATTGTTAATTAGGAAATGAGATTGTTAATTTGTTGGAGTTAATTGCAGCTAGTTTCACCTTACTAAACGTGTGTTTATCTTATTATAATTAAAGTAATTTATTTCATTTTCTACGCCACTTAAACTAAACATTTTTATCACTGTTATAATGTTTTGTAACAAAATTTTGTTGAATAACAATTTGTCCTTCAATTAATAACTGATTTATATTAAAAGTAAAGGACATATTAGTTTTTCGCATAAAAAATATTGAAATGATATTTTTCTTCTCTCTTCTTCTCCCACACTCCTCGCCGGACTGATCTTTTTTCGACGTCTTCTCGGCGATTCTTTCCAGCGTGATCTGACAATTATTCTCTTGCGATTTAATTACGTTTTCTCCTTTCCCCCAAATCACAGAATAACCACATTTTCTTACAACTCACCACCCAATAACTTTCATAACATTAACACTATAAAATAGCAACATAATTAAGAACATCTCAACCAAAACATTCTCATGAAGCATCTCATTTAAACATTTGGTTGGTTTCTAACATTTTATTATAGAGAAGACGCCAAATTAAAAAGAATGCAAACGCTCTTCTTTAGGTGATGTTTGCATCTCCGGGCAGCAGCTTCAGCTGCACTTTCCGGCAACCTCGAAGGCTTTTCAGTGACTTTTTGAGGCTAATCGCACTGCTCAGGGTGAAGGACATTGAGAGTACCCTACCTGGGCAGTGCCTTATGCTGTCTTTTTCGGCAATTTCAACGCCTGACACGCGGCTCAATCCTCCACTGGATTAACCTAAACCATGTTAACGACACGTAAAAATAACCGATCGCAGTAAAAAGGGAAGTAACTTTATGAACCCAAATATCGATCCTACAGGGAAGAGTGGTTTGTAGGTTGCGGGCGCTAAGTACGAGATGTGATGTTTTGTGCCTTGACAGAAATAGAAGTTTGAAAAGGTGGTTTACAAAAGCAACACTAAACTAAACTATCACTCAATCAACAAACAACTAAAAACAAGAAAAATGAAAAACTAGATATTACTCGGAAAAATGTCAAATTCCAAGCGATTGGGAAATTGAAAATCGGTGATTGTTGTTTGATATAATTGCAAATTATTGAGCTAGTTGAGGTAATTGTTAAGATCACCGATTTAAGTATGGAGAATAACGATCTTTCTATCAATGTACTATGTCGAGCCATGTGATAGAAAATGTTAGTCTAACTAGATTCAAGCTGTCACGAATAAACCTAATTATGAGCTAACTGTGTGATTCTCTAGCTTTAGAGTTGGAACTCTATGGCTATAAGTCGTGCCCGTTCTCCCGAAAGGAAAAATGTAAGCCCGACTCTTAAGACTAATTTCTCCATCTTCAACCATCGGCAAAAACTAGTTTAAGACCCTAAATCATGCACCTTAACCCATTCACTCATTACTTGAGTATAGGATTAAAGCATCAAATGAATCGACGAATTGGAATAATCAATTCCAATTATCTAACCATGTGTACCCAACTTCAACCGTCAGCACAAACACAAATAAATCATTTAATCTCAAATTTAACCTAGCAAATAAAGATTAATTAAAGGGGAAATTCTTGATCACTGTCTTGTACTATGCAACTTTTGCATGTCACTACCCTCTATTTTTTTTTGCACGTCACCACTGTAAAGTTTTAGTTAGTTGCACCGTCCATCACAAAGTTAAGTTTGATGTAAAATGTCCATAATACCCCTCTGTTAAAAAATATCAAAAATTGAAAAA
>JAYMTP010005885.1:0-12762 GCA_036897365.1 Geranium brycei | reverse complement strand
CCTCCTGGACCAGGTCCACCAGGGCCAGGCCCCCAATCGGATCCTCCACCGGGACCCCAGTCTGGTTCTCCCGGACCAGATCCCCAATCAGGCTCGCCAGGTTCCATCACCGGTTTTCTTCTTTCTCAAACAAATGCAGAACCAGCACCTGCGACCAACAAGGAACTGAGTATAGAAAGTCAAGCAAGAGATATTTATAAGAGCGCAAACAAAAAGTTGCACAGAGATGAGTTGTGGTGAGATAGAAAATGATACATGATAAATATTATAGGAGGCATAGGTGCAATTTTGTTAAGGTTTTCAGATTCATCTCACAACTAACAATCACAAGTTATGACCAAGAAGGAAGCAACAAACAGTCATGGCATAGAATTCATATTTGCATTGAACAAGAAGCTAACAGTCAATCCGATCCGCCAAACAGTCCAAGCTATATACCACTATGCGCACAAAAATGGAGAAATTGAGCGATGACCAAGCAAGAAATAGGCATGCCAACACAGCTGTTGATCTAACTAATCACAGTTATAGCTAAAAACAGATAAACCCAACAAAGCAGATCTTTACAAAATCTGTATGCAACATACTTATTAGGGGTTCATAAGCAATTTGTTTGATCAAGCATCGTGAATGACAATCTCGAGAGACTACCAACCAAATATAAGGACACAGATACTTGAAGATACGTTTAGAATCAACAAATGTAGACTCAAATCAGCGCTAACGGTTCATGATGCTGTAAAGTATTGAACAGGCAATAGATGCAAAACATTTATACCAAATGCTGAATATGATAACATGATAATATCAAAATCAGCACATCCATCTTCAGCAACAAAATTAGAACCAGATATTGGGCATTTGATGATACACACACTATTAATAATTTGGACTCAGTACAGATCACAAGCAATTACAGACTCAACAAACATTTGTAGGCATCATTACCCACAGAAATGACATAAACAACCAGAGGTTTCACAATGAAGCAATTGATAGCAATATACACATAGTAAATATCAGCCACAATTACCATATTGAATATACCTAGGCACCATCAAAATACAGAAAGTGTTTCTTTTATCGATCTCATCATTTGGGACCTGATCTGAATAGCACATTTCATAGAAAAAGATATAAGACAGAACACAGAGCTTTTAATCGACAAGCAATAACCCAATTAGAGACAATGCCTCAGATTAGCATATTGGCACATTACTCATGGCATCGACAACTCATGTAGAATCTACATGATGCGCAAAGAAGTTGTCTTAGCTCATGCCCCGTGTTGACATCATCGGCAAAGCTTTTCGTTTGCAAAATCAACAACACATCAAATCAATGCACAATACAAAAACATCAAGAAACCAAAACTAAAATCAGGGTTCTTTTCCCTTTTTCAAGCAGCTCAATGACATGCAAGCTGAAAATCCCAATCATGCATAAAAATAAGAAATCTAGGCCTCAGATTAGCATTTAGGCACATTCTTCATAGCATCTACACAATGCGCAAAAATGTTGTATATGCTCATGCCCATTGTCTCTCCTCATCAACAATCACAAATCCCAGAAAAAAAAGTATTAAAAAATCGAACTTTCTCTATAAAAAATCGAACCCATTTGCTCAAAAGCAGAGAAAATGCTTTTACGCAGATCCAAAATTGCTCGAAATCAATATCAGCAAAAATACGCAGAAATGACAAATCAAATGAAGAACTATATAATTCAAAGAATCCTCGTGATCAGTCTAAATTACCGAATCGCAAATCGAATTCATAATTGATAACGAGAAGAGATTAGAAACTAAACTGGAGTTGAGAACTCGTTGTGATTCGAGTTTCGTCGAAGAAACAGAGAGGTGAATCTGTAGTCTGATTAGGGCTCGAATCAGCTGCGTGGTGCGAATATAAACACCCATTTCTGTCTTGAATTTCCAGATATACCCCTGAAAAAATAATTATTTTCAGTACATGTCCTCTTAAATTATTTTTATAATTTATCACTCGCCCGTCTCCAATATGTTTTTCACATTTTAAGTGTCACTGACGATCCTTCAAGTGCAAACTAAATTATACGTGAATAAAAAAATAACATATGGGTTTTCGATTTGTAAGATGTTTGACGCCATTGATAATTCTTAGTGTGAAAGTAGATTGCACGGGGACCATAGATATTAAATAGATGGTCGATTCTAAAAATGTTTATCAAATAATGATAAGGTTTGCGACTTAAACACTCCCTCACGTATGTATTACATGTGAATCAAAGATAAATAAGGATGACATGTAGAGTTACGATTTGAAAATGACTCATTTAGGCATTAACTGAGTAGAAAATAAGAATCACTAAATCTGACTCGAGCCCACTTCATTACCATCATATATAATGAGAAAAATTCTTGAATTCACCATGAACTTAGTGCTCACGATACGATGAGATAGAAGATGATGATCATTACATTCACTTGTTTTCATTCATGAGACCAACCAACTTGATATCTCAATCTTATGTGAATCTGTTGCATTTTTGGGTTTTAAATAATTGTTACATTTGGATTTCAAATAGTTGTTGAGATCAGAGAAATTTTGATCTTTTGTGTTAATTTGAAGCACCAAATTATTCATATAGAATTGGCTGAGAGAAACAAGGGAAGAAAATAATTCACAAATTTGTCCAATTTCTATAAAATCTCAAGTTCTTTTCTAATGAATTTGAAACTGGGATTACATAATTCTCTCGTTAATTGAACATTCAATTTATATTCAAGACATAACTAGACCTATAAACTTGAAACCCTGACATACATGTATGCAATTTTAACTCCAAATTCACATGCCAAGTGGTATCCACTTCATAGGAATAGGGGTGCCCAAAAATAATCAAATCGAAAAGAATCAAATTCGTTTATTTGAAAACTAAACTAAATCGAAATTTCATTGGTTCAGTTTCAGTTTATAAAATTAAAACCGATAAAATTGAATCGAACGAAAAATCAATCGATTTGGACACATGGCTCATATTAAATCATTGATCCTTATTAATTGAGGCTAAAAATATTGAGCCAACAAAAAAAATTCAAAATCAATCATAAATGTGAGAACTTCACGAAAATCGGTTCATAGAAAAAACTTCTAAAATGTTATGAAATTCAGTTCATGACAAACCGAAAATCAACATGTTTAAAACAAAACAAAACTGAATCCTATCAGTTCGATTTTTATTTTCTGAATGGATCAATCCGGTTCAAACTCAAAACCAAATCAACTCAAAATCGAACTGTGCACGAAACATAAAGCCATAGCTAGGTTCATTTACAGAAAAGCAAGGTGGTGTTAACGAAGGAGACATGTGAAATAAACTAGAAGCAAAAGTTCGTTTTCACATTCACACTCACTTTTCTTAGAAGATCATGTTCTTGTGCCCAACTTTTGGCTTGAGGCTCACTCAATCCAGCATCTTCTCCATCACTCTCTCCGTCCCCACCTCACTGCATAAATATCATCACTTCACACTACTCAAACAAGAACAAAACCCATTTGCTCATGAATCTATATAATCAGCTCTGTGTACCAAGCACAGCCACACACATATCAGCTCCACAGTCAAAAGGGTCGCTGAGAAAAATATCAAACAAACCCTTTCTCTTTCAGCACCAAATATCTGACCCATCTGTGAATTTTGAAAATAAAATGGTTCTTGCCGAGCAAGCAAGGCTCCATTGAAAAAAAAAATCAAAGCTTGGGCCTTTCTCTGGAGATATGAGGAGAAAAATGGCAAACCCTAGTTCAGATCGTGTCTGCGATTACTGTGGCGAGTCTATGGCTCTGCTGTACTGTAGAGCCGACTCGGCGAAGCTGTGCTTCTCGTGCGACCGCGAGGTCCACTCCACGAACCAGCTCTTCTCCAAGCACGCTCGCTCGCGGCTCTGCGACGGCTGTGACGCGTCGCCGGCGTCGATCTACTGCGAGACGGAGCGTGCGGTTCTGTGCCAGACCTGCGACTGGGACAGGCACAACCTCTCGCCGCCGGAGAGCGGAGGCGGCGGAGGGATCCACTGCCGGAGGCCTCTCGAGGGCATCACTGGGTGTCCCTCTGCGTGCGAGCTTCTCTCGATTGTTGGGCTGGAGGGTTCGGATCTGAAGGGTCTGAGCGATGGTGGAGATGGGTTTTTGGGTTCTGGGCTTGATGGGTTCTCAGATTTGTTCATTTGGGACACACCCAGTTTCGTCAATCTCGACGATTTGATTGCTTCCACTGGTTCTGGATCCGAGCACAATTTTCAGGCCACGGGTGTGCCTCCTCTGCCCAAGGCAAGTGACCCTCACCCTAACCCTGATTTGGGTCTCGATTTCGAGTTAAAGTTGAGGTTTTTATTGGGGGTTTTGCTTGAACTAGAGTTACTACAGAAAACCCATTTGGTGTATGGTTATGTATGCTGTAATTGTTTTGTGATCTTGACTTGGTTGAGGGAATTGTTGTTTTTGATTCAGAATCGCAATGCTTGTTGCGGGCAATACAAGGACGAAGTGCTTCTTCAGCTTCGCAAATTGGGGAAGGTAGAGCCAGTGTCGGATAATGAAAATGTGGATTGTAAGCCTGAAATTCGATCTTTGGTGCCTGGAATTGCAAAGCACGCGCAGCATGAGAAGATGCTTGTGGATTGTGTACAGGATCGAAAACCTTATGAGGTATATGTTGAAATCGGGTTTATGCTTCATGAACATTGTTGCTTTGTGCGTATGAGCTACATGGTGATATTTTCCAATTTGATGATCTGCTGCATTGTTTGCTTCCCTTCATGCACATCAGAACTATGATAATCTCAATTTGCAAGCTCGTGAAATTAGATCACCAAAAACAGTTTTTTTTTGTGATAGTTTGTGATATGATATGCATGGATTATGCTGCTTTTGTGTTGAAATGGTTGTGTATGTGACATTGTTCATGAGTTTCTGGCTTTTGAACCATCCTGCATGCTTGATTATGTCTATAAGAGGTTTTACGAATCCATGCACGGAATCAGGAGGTGGCTTATTTTTATATCTTGCAGGAAGGAACGTTTCGGTGGTGTACTGATAGTGCTGAAGCCATGAATGAAGCGTTTCGACCGTCTACATTCCTAAGAAGCTGCCGTGAGGAAAATTCTGTGGTTCCCGGCCAAAGCTCCAATTTTGTTGCCAGAGCGAGTTGCGGCCTAGACAATTATGATGAGCAACCGAAATATGTTTTCAAGAACAATGCTACAGTTTTTCCAAAAGGTACTCCAAATGAGTTAACGAGCGAGGAGAGGGATTATGCAATTTCACGGTACAAGGAGAAGAAGAGGACAAGGAGGTTCAAATCTTTGCCTACATCTGATTAAAGTCTTCATTCAATAATTTTGCATCCACAATTTGAAAATATTCTTTTTCGATCTATTCATTTTTCCATATATCATACATTGTTTCCAAAGAATATCTGTTTTATTAGAATTATCCTTAAACTTGCGTAAATGATCTTTTACTGACATCTATGACATGGAACGTGACAGGTATGATAAACATGTCAGATATGAATCTCGGAAGGCTAGAGCAGAAACTAGGACAAGAGTTAAGGGCCGATTTGCTAAGAGTGATCAATGATCAGTGAAATACCGGTGTGTATTCCTCTGAACGTTCTTATATATCACACAGACAAGAAACTGAAGATGTATAAGAGACTCCATATCAAATTGTTCTAATTGAGTAATTGTTCTTATACCTTTCAGTGTATTAGCTTTGTGGGTGCCGTCAACTAACATTCTTTACACGGATAAGAACAGAAGCTGATCTTCCAGCTCAACGGATGCAATATCCATACGCCAAAGTCAGAAAGCAGGATGGGAATCGGAGTATGTTTTGCTAACTTGGTAACTGAAATAATTGCAAGTTGTTGAGCTGGAGGTGTAAATATTGTTTAATTCAATCACATGTCTTACTTGAAAATATGTTTGTTTTTTCCTGTAACATCCAGCTTCTTGATTGTGATTTTCCTGCCTAATCACACTCCTTACATATGTAACCAGTTGTCTGATATATGAAATTAGTATTTGTTTGGAAGCCTTTATTTCTTTTCTTTTTTTGCTTCACGCATCCACTTTTGGAAGCCAGTGAATGTCTCATAGTATTAGGAATAGAGACTCTTCTTGTTCACTGCTTTTATCAAAAGGCATGTAAACCAAACCCTATGTCTGCTCCTTTATTTACCTGTCAAGCGCGACGAGAATTGATTAGCACAAATGGATTCATGTGATGGCACGAGCATCATCGCCTTTTGCAAATTTTGTATTGAAGACAACAACATGGACGGATGGACCACAACTGGTGAAATGGTTGGTTTATAATTTTTTTTTTGTAGCTGGCGAATTAGGCCTCTAAACTGCAGCTAGCTGGAGATGATCTCAAGGCACGATTCCTGATCTGTCATGAGCTATGATTTGAGTTGTGGGAATTCTCTCGCGGCCCTGTCCTGTCGTCTCAGGTTCGCCAGGTATGCAGACTCACTGATCATAATCTATCAGAAACTCCATATTTTATTGTTTAGTTTAGTTTTTCATGTAAGTTCTGTGTGTAGTATTTAGTATACATTCTTCACTGAACTACCGTTTTCTTTATTCAGTTCTTTCGGTTGCTAGATCATGATAGTTTCTATACGAGAAGTAGTCATGTTTTCAATTCATGAACTATCCTTAGGCGAAGTGCTTATTCTGCTTTCTGAATTGGGAAAGGTAGAATCCATGTCGAATAATGAAAATGTGGATTGTAAGCCTGACATCCGATCTTTGGCGCCCCTAAAACATGCGCAGCCTGAGAAGTTGTTTGTGGATTGTGCACAAGATCAAAAACCTCAGGAGGTATATCTTGAAACCAGTTTATGCTTTTCTAGCGTATTGATCTCTCATGAATATCCTTACTTTACGTGTATCAACTACATGGTGATATTTTCCAATTTGATGATTAGCTACGTTGTTTGCGTTGAGCTCGTGAAATTAGATCACCAAAAGCAAATCTTTTTTTTGTAGTAGTTTGTGATATGTAAGGATTATTCTGTTTTTGTGTTGAAATGGTTGTGTATGTGAGATTGTTCAATAGTTTTGGATCCATGATTTGGAAATCTTTGGTAATGATTCAATTATCCTGAAATTTGCATCAGGGATCGTTTACTGACATCTATGACATGGACATGTATGATAAGCGAGCCAGATATGAATCTCGGGAAGGCTCGAGCAGGACACGAATCAAGGGCCGCTTTGCTAAGATTGATCAATGATCGCTAAAATACGGGCATGGATCTATCTGAACATTGTTATATACTGCAGAAACAAGAGACTGAAGATGTATAAGAGATTCCATATCAAATTGTTCTGATGGTATGTGTACAGTTCAGTACAAATATTGTTTACTTCAACCACGTTGTCTTGAAAATATGTTTGTTTGTTCTGTAACATCCAGCTTTATAGATTGGGATTTTCATGCCTACTCGCATTCCTTGCATATGTATGTGGTTCTCTGATATATGAAATTAGTATTTGTATGGAATGTTACTTTTGAGTTGTGTCACTTGTAACCAATAGTTTGAAACTGAGAGTGTTCATGGTCCGGTTACTTGAACCGTTTAGGTAAGAACCAGACTAGCCAGTTCTCAATATTAGGGAACAAGATTTGGGACTGATGGAGGAATTCAGATCGGTTATAACCGACACAATAATGGCGTGTTTCTTCGATAGTTGGTTCTCAATATTAGGGAACCAGATCTGGAACTATGGAGGAATTAGGGTCAGAAATAACCGGTACAATAATCAGGTGGTTTTTTGTTAGAACCAGACCAAATCGGAAGGTGATGGTCTTTATTTTTGGCCTGATTTATGGGCTAATTAGTTATTTGGACCTTATTTTCGAACTAATTATGCCATTTATTCACTTTGATCTAGTTCTCGGTTTGGATTTGGTTTTTTGTCCAAATTGAATTTAATGAAATAAAAGACATCCCAACGGACTTTAATTACAGGTATGCATTAGAAATCAAAAGGCATATTCCATAGTCATAGGCCATTTCAGTTCTGTTCTTCTCGGTTAACCACCAATTTTAGCATATAAGAATCATATCCGAACAACAGTTGATTGGTTCACTAAAATACATAATCAAAAGGTCCAAAACCGAACTATTATCTATGGTTCTTGATATTATAGATACGATTCAGCCTGACTCTCGGTTCAGGGCCAGTTCTCGGTCCAAAATGAACACCCCTAGTTGAAACCATTGTTCTAGCTAGCTCTTTCATAGTATTGGGAATAGAAACTCTTCTTGTTCACTGCTCTTATCGAAAGGCACTTAAACCAAACCCTTGGTCCATTCTCAAATGCAGCCAGAATTGATTAGCACATGCTAGCTGCTGCAGCAGAACTCCATAGGCCCATTTGATTCGTTCCTGCACAGTTGGATTCATCTTCATGTGATAACACAAACATCATCGTCTTCTGCAAATTTTGCATTGAAGACAACAACTAGGACCACAGCTGCTATTTCACCATCTCACGTGTCTCTCCCTATCCTCTCTTTGGTTAGTTTATGATTTTTATTTTTGTAGCTGACGAATTAGGTCTCTAACTGCAGCTAGCTCGAGATGATCTCAAGGCATGATTCATCACCTGTCATGAGCTGTGTGAATTCTCTCGTGGCCCCGTCGTCTCAGATTCACCAGGTATGCACACTCATTGATCATAATCTATCATAAACTCTGTATTTTATTGTTTTGTTTTGTTTTTCATGTAAATTCAGTAATTAGTGTTTAATTAATATACATTCTTCATTGACCTACCATAATAGTAAATGTACGAGAAGTAGTTACTGTTTTCAATTCATGAGCTGTCCTTTGACGCTCTTCTATGTAACATCTCATTTATCGCCTGGTTTCTTCCTCATTGTGTTAAGCAGTAAATAATTAATACAATCGTTTACTCTTCAAAGTAGTAGTTGAGCTGATTTCAGTTTAGTGCCATAACTTCTCAATATGGATAGTTGGTGTAACTTGATCTTCCCCTTTAGTTGAATGTAGAATCCGTCGTTTGAATTTGCTAATGGCGACTGCTTTAAGTTTACTAGAAACTGTAGAACCCGTTTTTTCATCATTTTTTACATTTGTACCTGTTTTCTGTTGGCAGAATTGATGAAGATTGATGGCCTAAAACGGGCCACATGTTCAAATCGATCTGGCTCTCGGTTCAGTTTGGTTTTACACTGGTTCCACGTCCATAAATTGAAACTGAACAAGTTATGTTTCAGTTTTGTCTATAACCAAACCGAATCGAACCAGTTCTATTCTGTTCGGTTTTGTCTATGTCCAACCAAATAATACAACCCACAAATCAGAAATGTATCAATAGAAACCAATAACCATATCCTATTACAATCAAATCTTTCAGTACAACCCGGACTGTGAGTGCAGAATAATAACTTATATCTGATTTGACAACTTGATCATCTTGTGCAGATTGAAAAGAGCCATGGCGACCATCCAGAGGAACACGAAGGAGGCGAGCAGAGAAGCAGCGAGAGCAGCGATCATGTCATGGCAGAACTGGCCAAACACATTGCAGACCCTTGACCAGCGTGTGTGGGAGTTCCCAAATTGTCCAATGATCCCAACTCCAGCTACCGCTCCATTGGCAGAGAAGAGAAGCCCCATGATCACCACATCAAGAATGATGATCACCAGGTAACCCACACCGCCATCTTTTTGCTTCTGAGCACGAATTGCCATAGCGTAGAGTAGAGTCCCTGCTGCATATGAAAATGCTATGGCATTTACCACCAAGAAGTAGCTACAAGAACATACACCTTTAGTCAGCTTCTCTGATACACAATAACAACAAATACTAACCAACACGAATTGGCCTAAGACGGTCTTGAGTATAGACAATTAGAGCAGGATTTCTCGAATTATTGCTGAAAAAAATAACAGCAACATTATGGATAACTGCAAAAACTCGTGATGCAGGAGTTTGGTGTATATGTTTGTCGTGGAAGCTTACCGTGAATTAAAAAGACGAAAATACCCTATAGTTAAAAAATACACTTGAACATAAAAAAATTATCATCAAAGAGTTACATGTATAAACTATTTTCATTACAGGGGCAGTTCTGTCATTTTGGAAAAAAGGGGTCATATGACCTGAATGTGCCCTGATTTCCGCCAGTTTTGGCTGAGTTTGACAAACTGTGCAAAAATTCATATGGTTCTAACGCAGTGGACAGACACTTTTATCAAAGTGTTATATAAATCCCCACCGTGTCTGATTGATCCTCTATAATTCTCGATTAATCATTCAATCCGATTTATTTTCTGATTAATCCCCATAAGGACTTCTCTACCCGACTAGCTCCTAGCGTTTTTTAGAACACTTGCAAGAGTCGGATAGTACACCTCGAGTTCTTGAAGTTATTCCTAACAACAAATACTAGTACCAAAACTAGGTAGCAACATGATACCCACAAAACATGTAGCTACAAAAACATAAACTCCTATAGTAATCTTTTTCTGATACCCACAAAACACACATACATAGATAGAGATAGAGAGAGGTTATTACTTACACATTGGAAGAGAGGTAATGCCATTTAGCAGTGACATGAATCTGCAGTGGAGGCATGGAATCCGAAAGCATGATGGGAATGGTCTTGGTTTGCTTGTCAACAGCCACAACAATGACCGCCACAAGAGTGAGGAGCAAGGCGAGGATGCGAAAGAACATGTCGTGGTAGCGAAGCTGCTGGAACAACCTGGGAGGGCTGGTCAGGACAGCAGCAACCTTATTATCATCAGCAACAGCCCTCGAATCCATGGCTGCTTCGAGTAAGGGATTGATGGGAGAGTGAAGAAGAAGAAGATGGAGGAGGAGGAATGAGATGGGGTTAGGGTGAGAGGAGCATTGAATTTGAAGGTTGGTTTAGTGTGGAGTAGTGGATATGGAGTAAATACCAGTGCATGGTGATGGTGTATATTTGGTGAATGAATTTAAGGGTTTTACCTACTGGTTGTGGGCCTTCCTCTGCAACCCCAACCATCAACTACATTTCTTTTTTATACATCTTATATAATATATATGTCAACATGGTCATGGTTGACCTGAAATGTTTTTTTTAATTTATCAGTAATAATTAACTAAGCAATATCGCCAGTATGAGAATTGGAACTAATGACGGTTGTCATTTCACCCGCAACTTTTAGTGTCTTGAAAATGATTTAATTGTTATTGTTAGGGCTGCCAAAAAATAATTTGAATATAACTAGATTTGATTCAGTTCAAAATTAGACTCCATCGGTTCAGTTTACAAAATGAGAACCGATAAAAAATTGAATTTAATCGAAAACCGATCAATTTGGACATACTGCTTATTTTAAATCATCGATCTTTATTAATTGGATTTCATAATGTTGGCCCAACAAAAAATAAATAAAGACTAGCTTAAAATGTGAGTTAATTAATAAGTCAAAACAGTCTAAAGTATGAAAATTTAATAAAACTAGCTTCACAGACAATCGGATCATAAAAAAAATTTCAACCTTTATTAGTCTACAAATATCTATAAGTCTCGGAAATATTGTGTCAGGAATGTTATCTAATATATTTCTGAAAAAATTATGTGCAATGATTATTAAATTTTTGTATGACTCATGGCAATTGTTTTGTAAGAAATAAGTTTTATATATGCGATAAAGACAACTCTTAAATTTTCATAATTTTTTATTTGTCGTCGTGGGAAATTAATATTTCACGGATAAAAATCAATGGAAGAAAATGTTTGGTGAACCTAATAAATAATGATAATTATTATTTTATTAAAGAATGGTGTGTTTTGAATGTAACGGTCATTTAGGCCTATCTCCTTTTTTCGCACCTTGCTTTACACTTTTTTTTTCCAAATTTAATCCCAATCGTTGCTTCACTTTCAAGTCACCTTTGTTATGACCTTTTTAATTATAAGTTCATGATAGTTACTGGGAAAAATAATCCTTTACAACACTTAACTATAGTTGTTTTAAAAGATATTAAAGTTTGTTTTTATCCACCACTTCTAATCATGTGCCCCCATTCAAAAAAAATTAAAGTTTCTCGAAGGATAATCAAATTTTATAAAATAAAATCAAAGTTCATCAATAGTCAAACGCCATCAATGATTATCAAAGGTGAAAGATGATCAAAGAACAAAGAAAATCAACGGTTAAAGATCAAAGCAAACTCAGTTCGGCTTCTCAACCGACGTGAATTTGATGAGAGGTGTTAGTTTGATCTCTAGTCGATATAAGGGAATTTCTATTATTGTAATAGACATAACGACGACAACATCAATAATATTATTCTTCATATTATTTATGTCATAGTCACATCCTTATTATCAAAACTCAAACATAATAGGCCTTACATTTTTAACATAACATTAAAATAATTTCACTTTCACACATTGGACTTATCATCTGGTATAGCAATTTTCTTGGAAGCTTCATTGTCCAATCTTCTGATCATTGGCTACAAGTTCTTGCACTCTACTTTTCGGCAAATGGCTGACTTCAGCATTTTTATACACAGCATACAGTATCACCTGAACAATCCCAAATACAAATCCCAATACATTTGGTGCCTAGATCATACAACAAAATTTACTATGGTTAGCAAAATTCAATTTAATTTGTACATATTTGTTGTTCATGCATGTTGATGTTAATAAAGTTAGAACTAATATATG
>JAYMTP010005884.1:0-12763 GCA_036897365.1 Geranium brycei | reverse complement strand
TGTTTATTTATTTGCTGATAAAAAAAATTGAAAATTGGAAGGAACAATTAATATATAACACGTGTACTAGGGGGATATAGTTTCATCATCTTTACTTGTTAACTTGTCTTCTCCAGGAGTTAAAGCAGTACCCTGGTCTCAGAGTAGAGGTCACCAATGCAGCTTGTGACTCTCTCGAGAGAATGAGAGAGGAAAGCAGGAAAGCTACACGCACACTCGTCGATATGGAGAGTAGCTACTTGACCGTTGATTTCTTCCGCAAGCTTCCTCAAGATATCGACAAGGGTGGCAACCCGACCCATTCGATTTTTGACAGATACAATGATTCCTACCTCAGGAGAATCGGTAAAATTCCAAAACTATAATAACTATTATGTCGGATATGTAAGAGTGGATCTCCGTAATTCTGTTACTGATCGTGATCGTTCTCTTGCTATTTCAACAGGAACGACAGTTTTGTCTTACGTCAATATGGTGTGTGCAAGTCTTCAACGCTCCATCCCTAAGTCCATTGTTTATTGCCAAGTGCGTGAGGCAAAACGAAGCCTCCTCGACCATTTCTTCGCAGACCTGGGTAAATTAGAGGTAACTAACATTATTTTCTTGCGTATGGTTTCTTGCAATTTAGTCCCTGGATTTAAAGAAGTCAAAATATACTCAATTATCCCTGAACCCAATGGAGACACCCTGTGTCTCGGATCTGACGGGGTAAGGAACAGGATCACTAAATCCACCTGTACCCGCCCTGTTGCCATCATATGAAGAGGCAAAGTACCCGAACTCGATGGGGACTCGGTGTCCCCGATCGTTTATTTCTGAATGATACGAGACAAATAGTGTTCTAAAAATTTCCACTAGTCTGATTAGTCTTCGTGTAACTTCGGATTAGTTCTCAGAGGCTCTAACCGCTCGACTAGTGTCTTATCGTTTTTTTTCAGAATACCGTGTTACGATGTCAAATAATAATAATTAACCTTTGACGAATTCTTGCAGATGAAGAGGTTGTCCGCATTGTTGAATGAGGACCCGGCAGTGATGGAGCGACGCACGGCGCTCGCGAAGAGGCTGGAGCTGTACAGGAGTGCACAATCCGAAATCGATACAGTTGCTTGGGCTAAGTAGTAGAAACAGTACGCTTTCTTATATATTCGTATTGAGTGCACATTTGATTCGTGCACGAATATCTTCTACTCGACGAATTCGTATTATTTCATGTGTAATCTCAGCTATGCATGTTTCATATGGTGTGTTTCTGTCTGTTACAGACATTTTGGTGATTTTATAGGAACTTCACTCATTTTTGTAATTGCCAAGCGTGTGTGCCTGTGGAATGAGTCTAGTGACCTATGTTCTTTGTTCTGTCGGATTAGGAATGACTTTGAGGTATCTTACCTCTATAAAGAACAACATAGTGGTTCAGGCGGATTTAGTGATCCTGATCCCTACTTTGTTGGATCGGGGATGTCAAATCTTTGTCGGGCTGCAGATTTTTGTCGTCCCTAATTTGTGTGAACGATGATATTTAAGATCCAATTTTATTCAAAATTAAATTAATTAAGACTTGATAAATTTATGAGTTGTTTGTTTGTAATATAACTCAAATATATACATATTCTATTTTACAGAATAATTTTATTAAAATATAAACAAATTGAAGTTAAGCTTAACCATGTCAAAAAAATATTCTAGTTTATGTATGGTTTTTTTCCAAACCCAGCTGAGCCATAACAAATATACTCACTTGATTTGCACTCGTACGTACGTACGGTAAATAATAAACAAGAACATTATCGACTTTTGGAGTTGAGATTGGCCTTTTCAGATTAATCTGTGGGCTCTATTTTTGGGCTGGAAAGCCCAAATATCTTTACGAGGCCCAACCAAGGGTATTTTATATTATATTATGTGATAATAATTAATCAATTATAGTTCCACATTTTAGAGCGAAAAAAACAGATATGTGGTTGGAAGATATGAGCCCCACTCTCTTAATCGACATTTATTTCCTTTCCATTTCAAAACATCAATTTCGCTTTTTGGACCTAGCATCGTCTTCTTCGTCATCACCACCAGATCCGCAAAATCTCTCGTTTCTTCGAGGTACATTTCTCTCTTCCATCTCCTGTTCGAGCTTCGACTTGTTGCTTCAATCCTGCATATATACTGATCTCTGTGTTTGTATTTTGGTTTTCTAATTGAACGATTTGAAGTTCGGATTTTTGGAAATGTGGATTGAGGTTTATTTATTTATTTATGATTTCCTTTGTTTTCTGTAATTTCACAGCATCTGATTGGTTTCGCATTAGCCTTTTGGTAATTGGTTTAGAATTATTTCTGATTAAGGATTCAACAGATACTTTTGGTGGTTGTGTGTTACAGTAATCACAAATAAATACTTGTTTTTATTGAAAATTGTAGAATAGGCATGAGCCCTAAATTGGGTTGCGTTTGATATTGTATATGGTCTCTTTTTTGTATGCATTTTGATAAAAAATGCTTAAATCGTTTTCGGGAATGAGGTTTTGGTGGTGGAATAACTCGGTGTGCGCTCGTATGATACGGGACATGCTTCAAGTTGTGATTCTTATATTTAGATTAGATTTCTAGAATTATTTCGGATGAAGAAAAAGTTCTGATGGTTATATCTTATATGCAAAAATATTGATGAAGTTTCTAGTTAATGTCATCATTTTCCTATAACTATTTTGTTGGATTCAGTGCGGTAATATTTAATTAAGATTCTTGATTTGTACCAATTAAATTTTAGTGTTGCACTACATGCTTTTCTTGCATATGGGTTAGCTGCAATTCTTGAGTTTCATAATGCAATGTTATGTTGATTAGTGCCGAACAGGAATTTGTACATATACGAACCATTTATAAGAATGCTATCACTGTGTTGTTTATTCTGTATTGACAAGGAAAGTTTAGTTTGCTGATGCTGGTGGCCATTTACTTCTTTTCTTTTTACAAACATATAACAGCTATTTTGAGGATAGCAAGAAGAGAAAAGGGAGAGAAACAAATGGTGTTGATGGCCTCTGAGAGGGACATCTTTGACCAAACAGGGCCTTTTCACCTAGCTGAGATTGAGATCAACTGGTAAGACCCGCATCCCTTCTCAAAAAACCCTCCTATTAAAAAATCTCTTCTACTTCATTTTGTTTCACTGTTTGCCATGTATGGGTCAAAAACAAGTTTCACATGACTAATCATCCCGTCCTACCAATTTGCCAAGAATAACATTACTCACCATCCGCTCCAAAAATGTGATGAACGGGTGAATGTCTGAAAGATAGTCTGTGTGCCGGAGACATATATTCAATTTTTCTAATAGTTTTTTTTACTTTGCTATGGTTTCCTCTAGTTTGTGTTAACTTTTTGTTTATTGGACTTTGTAGGAAGGATTTGTTTTTTCTCTCTATATATGAGCAATGTAGGATTTTACTAGCAAATGGGCCGCACACTAATCAAATATTGTAACTGATATCATATTTAGTTTCTGTAGAGATCGACTTTTCCTCATAGCTCTATTTTTCACTATGAACAATTTGCAACAGACTCCACAATGTGCATGCTTGTGATATCTGAATAACACTTCTACTTTTCACCTATAGCCTGAAAGTTTCAATATATTGGAAATTTCTCGATCTGATGTTTTTTGATCGTGCAATTGTATTTACTATTTATCCAGTTTTGGCAGTATCAACCTATCTTTGGAATCGTGTAATTCTATTGGAAATGATCATCATAGAAGATAATTTTTTCTGTATTTCCTTATGCAGGACCAATGAAGATCACAGAAGATCTGTTGCTGCCTCTTTGGTTCAGGGCACTTATGTCCAAGAGCTTGACCGCCAGAACAAACGCGAAGGCCCCGAAGCTCTCGCTCCTCCTTGGTACGAATTCTTCCATTACCAATTAGTCAACCAACTCATAGACGACGTCGATTCCTCCATTTTTGGTGCCATTTACGAGTACATGCCACCAACATCACCCGAATCCGACCCCCCAACGAAACAAAGCCCTCATTACGTGATCGCCTTCCGCGGAACCCTGGCCTACGGTGACTCACGCTCGAGAGACATCAGCCTGGACCTCGAGATCGTCAAGAACGGCCTCCACCAGACATCCCGCTTCCGCATTGCCATAGAAGCAGTCAACGAGACGGTCTCGGCTGTAGGCAAAGCCGATTCCAACGTCTGGCTGGCCGGACACTCCCTAGGCGCCGCCATGGCTATCCTCGCCGGGAGGACAGTCGCCAAAAAGGGTAATGATGGAAATAGGGTAGAGGGAAAATATATTATTCATTTTGTTGTCTTGCAATCTGAGTTACAATAAACGAGACCCCCTTTATATAGGGTATGCACATGAGCTGATTATATAGGGTATATACATGAGCTGATTAGGGAATAAGACTAAACTATAGTAGGCTAGGACTGCCAAAAATCGGCCCAAACTGCGAGAAATTCATGAAATTTGATTCAAAGAAAATCGAACTAAAACCAGTTCGGTTTTATACCTGTTACGCTGTTCGGTTCAAAACCGAACCGTGAGCAGTCCTAGAATACCCAAAATACTACAGATATGAAATATTCCTATTACTCTGACAGGTACCTTCCTTACAACCTTCCTCTTCAACCCTCCATTCGTGTCCGCCCCCTTGGAGAGGATCAAGGCAAGGAGGCTCAAGCACGGGCTGCGCGTGGCGAGCAGCCTCCTCACGGCGGGGCTCGCCTACGCCATGAACGCCAAGAGGCAGAAGGATCTCTCCGAGGCTGAGGCCCAGTTCATCGCCCTGTCGGACTGGGTACCATGCCTCTTTGTCCACCCAGATGACCACATCTGCTCAGAGTACATAGGCTACTTTGAGCA
Organism: Geranium brycei; assembly: GCA_036897365.1. Taxonomy (NCBI): domain Eukaryota; kingdom Viridiplantae; phylum Streptophyta; class Magnoliopsida; order Geraniales; family Geraniaceae; genus Geranium; species Geranium brycei. The sequence continues at coordinate 7,888 of JAYMTP010005884.1, read as the reverse complement.
CAGGAATGTGATGGAGGAGATTGGTGTGGGGCACATAGAGAAGCTTGCAACACATAACTCCATTGGAGGCCTCTTTTTCAGTGCAATTGGGCAGGAGGTTTTGGAGCCAATTCACTTGATCCCCTCAGCAAACCTTACTGTTAATTTAACTCCAGCTAACACTTTCAAGAAGGCTCATGGGATTCACCAGTGGTTCAAGCCTGATCTGAAATTGGAGTCTGTGCTCTACAAGTACAAAACAGAAACAACAACTTAGCATTTTCTGTGTTATGGTTCGTAACATAAGGATGTGACATTGATTTTACCAGCATGCGACCGGAATTGGTTGATGGTGGTATATGCTCTGGAATGTATGTGTAAGTTAATTTCTTATGTCATTATTTTATTTTGTGATTCATCATGTATCTTGTATATTAAGTGTAAATATGAATCCAACATGTTCATGATTGTTTATTATAGAAATTTACAGTGAATTGATGAAATATTTGTAACCTTTTCAATTTACATACAGTGAATCATTGTTTACATGTTACATGACCTCTAATTTTTTCAAAATGATGATAAGATTGATACATTGATAATCACTACACCACATCAACTATGTGTTAATGAAATGTTATTTAATGAAATAAAGAAAAATGTTTAATACGTATGATTAAACGTGAAATAATACACAATTATTTTTTTGTAATTATCTTTCATTTTTAATACAAAGAGTATGTTCGTATTTTGTTTTAATTTATAAATATTAATTACTTTCATCGGTAATTTTTGATTCATATGATGATGTTGTTTATATGGATCTTATTAAATTCAATATTACAAGTGAAGGGTCTATTACAGTATATCCGTGTTGTAGTGAATATCAATAAGCATGATTAAATATATATTCTTAAAATTGAGATTTTGTTTTTGACACATTAAAATTGAGATTAATCTTTAATATAATTTCTTGCAACTCAAATCATTGAGTTTTGTAACTAAACAGGTCCCACCGGAAGCATGAAATTGGCGGGAAGGCTTGGTGTAAAGTGTAAACTGTAAAGTGATCAGTGGTACAAGGCAAGTCAAAAAAATGACTCCAATCCCAAGAACATACTCAATCAATACAATCATTGGGTCCCACCACCTCATCACCTTAGCCATATTTTTTTAACTCAGCACCACAAATTTGACCGCTTTGCGGTAAAAAGTCAATTTTCGCACTCTTAATCATTGGGCTCGAATAATAAAAATTCAAAACCCAATGAGATGTTCGAAAATTCAAATAATTTACATTTTGTTTCTCCCTCTCTCTCTCTCTTCACTGATTCACCGTTTCTTTTATTGCCTGCTTGCTTCAGGTACTGGTACTGATACACAATTATTGGACCTAAAAACCAGACACACTCTGAGACTGAGACCCTTTACTTACATACCAATTAATCTCCACCCAGAGAAAAAAAGAAAGTAATGATACATAAATGAAGCAAACTTTATATACCTTCTTCTTTACCTAACCTTCCTCACCCATCCTCCACAACCACTCCTCATTTTATTTGCCAAACAAAGATAAAATATACACTTCACTCCTAAATTAGTAAATAAGGTAAATTTGATACTTCAAACCATAATATCATGTGATGGATATGACCCGAAAAATAGTTCTGTCAGCATTCACATAAAAAAGATGTAATTCTAAAGATTAACGCGAATAATGTTTGTGAATTTTTATTTAATTTTTAATTATCAATGACTTAGAAAAACAATCATGGGTATTGAAACATAGACTTCATGTTGTTTATACAAGATTTCTCTTACTTCACTCGCGAGGTGAGCATTAATACGAGCTTTTAGTCAAATTGAACTTTACTGGTTCGAAGTCCCAAAATCTATTTAGAACGTGTTCGACATTCACTAATTAAGTGTGCGTGAACCGAATGATATATGTATCTCCACCTAACAACTTTAGGGTTCAATCATCGTAAGATTAACAATTAACAATGTAAGGTAAGGATAATAAGCCCAAAATGCATCAACTTGTTAGTGAGCTCATTCAACATTCTGCAGACAAAAGTTTGTAAAAGTAGAACCTTACAATTCCCCCTAGAAATTAAAATTTCCAAATTTACACTTACCCCATGAAAATGGGTAGTCAAATAAAACACCAAAAGCCTTAAATCCCCTGATTTATATATATATAAAAGAATCTAAGAAGAACAACATTACAGATCCAAGAAAAAAACCTAAAAATCAAAATCAAAATCGAACCTTAGCAGTGAAACCCAAGCACAGACCCATCGGTCACCGCAATGGCGACCATGCAACCGACCCTCGCCTCCACGTGGTGCGTGAAGAAATGCAACACCCTAACCCTCCCCGCCATCTCCATCCTCGTCTCCATCTCCACGTACCCCAATCCGCCGGAGATCCCGCCGGCGGCGGCGAGAGGGAGGGACCTGACGGCGAAAGTGGCGGCCATGTGCTGGGTCCCGCCGGCGGCGATCTCGCCGGCGGGGATGAACATGAAGCCGAGGCGGTCGCCGGAGCGGAGGAGCTGGAGGGAGCTGTCGTAGTGGGAGAAGGAGGCGCGGTTGGGGTTCGAAACGGCGACGTACTGGGAGAAGGTGAAGTTGACGGCGCCGTCAGTGCCGACGGAGAAGGTGGGGAGCTGGACGGCGTTGACGGAGATCTGTGGGTCCCTGGGCTTGAAGACGGTGAAGAAGACGATGAGGACAACGATCACAACCAGCGCCAGGAAGATCGTCGCCACCGCGCACGACGCCATGTTCGTCCTCCCCGTCGCCGGAGGCGGCCTGTTTGGCTTGCTCATTTTCCTTGTCCCCGGCAGGGCTTTCGGGCGAGGGGTGTTTGGTTGCGGGAATATTGGGGTCTTGAGTACTCGCTCGGTTATTATAGAGAGTAGAGAGGGAGTGAACTGTTTTTAAAATATTTTATTTCAGGAGTAATGACATTTTGTTACCCACGTTAAAATGACAGTTTTATATTTTAATTATTTTTTTTTAATATTTTGACAATTTTTTTGTGATAACTTATGTTAAAATGATTAAAATATCATTGATTTAAAAAATAAGAATTGGATATGGTCTAATTGAAAACAATTAACGGTCCAAACTAGTTTGACCACCATTCAATTAAATCGAAGATGAGAGATTTAAACCAGTTTAATTCTGAGTTTTCATTTGAACCGGTTAAATTGACTTGGTTGAACTAGAGACGGCTCAAATTGAATTGATTCAACAGGGGTAGTTTAGGTAGTTTAGACATTTTAGAAGTGTGTTGTCACAATAAAAAATTGTCACCATATTAAAAAGAGAAAATTAATTAGAATATAAAATTGTTATTAGCAAATTAATATTTTATTTGATTAAATGTTGTTTTTTCTTTTGGGGATTATGTGACGTGGTGCTTTGGGGGAAGAATCTAAGCTAGTAGCAGTTGAGTTTTGGATGAGGGATTATAGGAGCGGTGGGGTCCACTGGAATTCAAAAAGGAGATGGAGAATATTCTTTTCTCTTTTTTTTTTCTTTTTAAATATATAAATAAATGGAAATAAATTATTCATATAAATTCTCGTAAAGCTACTGATTATAAAGTTTGGTCAATACCCTCCAATTTTTTATTACAGTTTCTCTTGTTTTGTTGGAACAAAAATGGATATTATTATAAATTACAGTTTGTTGATGATATACCTCTCTTTTTTAAGACAAAACATATATAATAAAACAAGATGAGTAATAAGAATTTTTGAGACAACTTCACAATCTCAAACTGAAAAGTTAAGGCTAAACAAACAAACAAAAATTCTCTTTCACCATGACCTCCACTTTATCTGAATGGAGAAACCTCCTGATCTGCTTAGAGAAAATATCTCCTACAATTAATCATTTTGTAAAAGAAATTTCAATCCAAAATTCTTGAAACTCCAAATCAATAATAATAATTGGTATGATTTTAGGATTGTATCTCTATTTAACTCCAACATAATTTTCAAAAATATCTTCGAATGCCACTAAATCCCAAAAAAATATGAAGTTTTTAGGGTCAGATTGGAATTAATACTTCAAAATCTAAAAATGAGCTATGAATCACTCGATTTGCAGAACGTTTATAACAGTGAATCAAAATATATTACAACTAAGATTACAATGCGCTGTTGATCAATTTACGTTCTTAATTATAACATGAATCACTGATATCTACTTATTTCAGCCTAATCGAATTTAACACATAAACCCTTCACAATCTCTGCGGACCTTTCAATTATAATTTTTAAGTAGAACTTTGAAGTCAATTATTTAGAAAACTAAGATTTTTGGGTTCATTATAGAGTTCAATTTATTATAGAAGATTTGTCAGTTACTATAATTACACCTAAAGCAACTTATCAAATTGTCGATATGTCCGAGTGGTTAAGGAGACAGACTTGAAATCTGTTGGGCTTCGCCCGCGCAGGTTCGGACCCTGCTGTCAACGCATAACCATTTTGCCGAAATGTATGGGCTTGAGGCCCATTACGGTCTCCCTAGGCCCATCGTCTATCCATCTATGTTTTCATTCAAGATGGCGTTGCCAAAGGATCATTATTATTTGGGCTCAGAAGCCCAATTTAGACGTCCCAATATGATCGAGGCCCAGCTCTGTGCGCTCATTCAAGAATCAAGATGTTGTGGGCCCAAAGCCCAATGGTCATTATTATTTGGGCGCATAAGCCCAATTTATATGTCGCGACATGACACGGCCCAAGGCCCATAATTATTTCCACTCTAAACATGAAATCAGCCTTTTGAATTTGAGATCTTATTACTGATCACAAGAAACATAAAGATGAGCCATCAACAATTTCTTTTACCGTACAACCCGCAAGTTCCATCCCAAAACAACCAACCAAACCTTGCCGGTGACTCAAAACTATACATACACATTATATATCTATACATATCATTCATCAACCTCGTCCAGCTTCGAATCCATGATCTCCGCCACCGCCTCGAGAAAATCAGCCTCGCTCCCCGCGCCCCGAGCTTCTTCAACGATCACCTCGATCGCAGACTTGGCCTTCACGGTCTCTCTGCACATGAGGCTCCCGATGGCAAACGGGGTGAGCCCTCTACGCGCTCCCTTCTTCAGCAGCATGGTGGATACGCGGAGAGTGCGTGCGCACTCGGGTGAGATGTCCCATCCGTGGAATTTCAGCAGGGCGATGTCTTGTTCAGCGTCGAGCGAGTTTATGTAGGAGACGGTGCCCTGGTCGTAGGGCTGCTTGGCCTGCGGCCAGTAGAGCCACTCGAATGTACAATCCTCAAACTGCAACAAAGACAAGCGATCTCGGGTTTAAAGACAGAAATTAGAGTGTACGAATCAATATTAACTACTTGAAAATATGAAGATGCGCTTTGAGGTAATATATTAACCGGAGACAATGGTGTTGGGTTTTAGGCAGAAAAGAGAACAAGTAGACTTCAAATTATGAGGATATTAACCAAAGGCAATGATCTCAGTTTTTAGGCAGAAACTGAAGTATATGAATCAAGATTAACAAATTTTCAAAATATGAGGATAATCTTTGAAGCAAGCATGTGAGTATCCTAAAGTTGATATATAAGAAGAAGAAAAACATTCTTGAAAATTTTCAGCTCAAAATTGGCAAGAGGTGACATGAAACCAAAAACCCTGATCATAATCATGTTCCATATTAACAGAATAGCACAACCTTTAAACTGCAAAGACAAGAAAATATCATAGCTGAAAGATTTGAGATGTGTATAGCGAATGATATTCAACAAAAGACTATGATCTCGGGTTTTAGGCAGAAATTGGAGTATATGAGTCAAGAACAAATAAGGAAAGAAAACCGTCTTTAAAAAATGTTCAGCTCAAAATGGTCAGGAGGTTACATGAAACCCAAGACCAGAACCACAATCATGTTTCCATACCTATATTTTGATGAACTAGACTGAACTTGTTTGGGCTAAAAAAATCACTAAACTAGAGGCATGTATTGGCTCATTATAGCTGATTTATCGTCATATCAATCAATTACTCAACCTCAGCCATGTTCATCACTACACATGTTCTATCTTCTATGCAACAATAGATCCTAATTGATATTATATTACACAATCAACGAACAATTAGCAGTATAACAAGTTGTGAGGATAAGGAGAAACACTTACTGTTTCAGGCAGGCAGTAACCATGATCAATGGGAGTGAGCGTGATTTTCCCCTCCTTCCCTCTCGAGACGAGGATATTTCCCCCGTGCCTATCTGCATTCGCCATTCGTATATCAAACACGCTGATCTTGTGCACCTCCTCCACGGGAAACGCCCGTGGACCCATGTCCTCACAGCTCCCATCGTTCTTGACAAACATCTGCAATGACCCAACCTTAACATTCTCAGTTGTGGAATTGAACCCTTCTGGATGGTTGAACGCCTTGTGCAGGCACCGGACCAGAGTTGTCGGGGGCACGCCAGCAAAACCCATAATCGAACAAGATGAAGAGTGAGGCCCGTCTTTTGGGTGATCCAAGATATATGCTGCAACTTCCCGAATCGCTCCTTCTCCGACTTTTGTCCCTCTCTTCAATCCTTCGCCGTTTTCGGACACGGGAAGGCCACGGGGGTTGTTCACCGCCATCGGCTCCTCGTCCATGGGCTTGAAAATAGAAACGTACTCGTTCCCCGATGAATCTCGCATCAAATAGGCTCCTCCCATTCCCTCAGATGATCTCATTGGGTGGTGTCCGTTCTTCAAACCTTCAAATGTAGCATCAACCATATCCGATAAGAACGGGAACAATGTAGCCTTTGGATTAACAACAACCCTTTCCAACCCGAAATCAGTACACTTCTTTGATCCAACCTCTTCACCAACACAAGCTATTATTCCATCGCCATTTCGGGTTTCTGCAACTACAGAAAGCTCCAAGTCCTTCTCGACAGCCTTAGACCTAACCTTAGCAGATTTTTGAACCACTAAATGAATCACACCATCATTGTTCATACAAAACTCATCAACAAGGGTCTGATCATCCTTAAGCTTCTCTCCGTTGTAGAAAAGCTCAGGATCATCATCATCATCACCATCAAGATCAACAAAACCCTTACCCTCTTTAGCGATCTGTCGCTTCAAGTACCCAACATTCTTGTTCCTATTCACATTTAACTCAAATTCACCACCACAAACAGTCCTAACAGTAATGACCAACAGATCTGAAAGCTTGAGGACCAAATGAAGAACATTACCATCGCCAACTCCATAGTCTCTGATCAGAGTGTTGTTCCTCGAGAGCTCTCGGCCCGCGAACACGAGCTTCTGCTTTTTCACCACGAACCCTTGGCCGGTGTGGATCCGGAGCTTCACCGACGCGATCGAATCGGACTCGAGGACCCGGATCGGGATCACCGAGCCCGCTACGGTTATGTATACGAGAATCGATTCTCGACCCTGATTGTATTTTCTCGGAAAATACCGAGACGAGGAGTGGACATGCTCTCGGCGAATCGGACTGCGAGCGACATCGGCTACAGACATTTTCTCACCTCCCAAACAGAAAAGGTGAAAACCCTTTTAATTTTTCGGGGCTGGATTTGAAAAACAACAGCCGCTCGGAAAAATTGTAGAACTCATCAACAAATATCCATGGATGATTCAGCTGTACAAGGCCGTTCGATCAAGAAATTTGATCGAAAAAATCAAACTCTAACCTAAAAAAAGGGGAAATTATTATGTACAAAAAGGGGGGAAAAGAAGATCTATGGATTTCCGGGGAAAATTGAAAATTCCCAGAAACCCAAATAGACCCTTGTGTTTGTTTCCCGAGAAAATGAAGTGGGTGAGAAAATTTTGAAAATGGGGAACCGTGGAAAACTCTTTTTTGCACT
>JAYMTP010005883.1:0-12765 GCA_036897365.1 Geranium brycei | reverse complement strand
CGTGGATCAAAAATGTCAAAATAATGGCCCTAATGTGACCGAAACGAGGTGAAAAGCGCGCTAAGATGGGGGTTATTTGGGTTCGGAAAGGAATACAAATGGCTCACATCAGGGTTCGATGAGAATTTCTTTTAGGGGTAGTTAGGTGTTAAACACTTAATTCTAGGTATAGTCTTTTGAGGTTACCCCATGAAGTTAAAAGAGGACATGGACACTAGCCCACAGATGTTTGGTGGTGTTCATGGTGCTACTTCCTCGTGGCCTGAACTTCCTCCTCTTTCCGTAGTCGACCACCGTAATCCCTTCCAAATTCTTCTCTCCATTTTGCACATGCGCACACCCACCACTGCTCAACCTCACTTATAACAATGCACACTCTTAACCCATTTCCTCACTTGAAACCGTCAAAATCCACAAGTATCTGGTGTAGCCTCGATGAAGAGACACTAATCTTCGGAGATATCAGATGAACAAATGAAGAAGAAGTTGCAGATTCGAGAAACATCCCATCGACGCCAAAGTAGGTCGAATCGGTCTGCAGACTCTGAGAGCGGCGGTCGCTGAAGCAGAAGTCAACTGAGAGGTTGATGGGAATTGGGATTCTAGGGTTTTGAAAATTGAAGACATAAAAGTTTTATAAATTTGTGTTAGTGATTTTATATATAGTTTTGTAAATTTTACAAACTTGTACTGCGAAAGTCTAAACGAAATGCTACAAAACGAGAAATGAGACTTTTTGGGTAGTATAAAGACCGTAGAGACGGGTGGGGTTTGCGATGGATACATCGGAGATGCTGGGGCTTTAATTTTGAAATTTGAATGTGAATGTAGGACAATTTCTTCTATTCAAAATAAAAATTAACATAATTTGACGGAATTAAGTAAAGTGACACAAATAGATATTTTGGGACTGAAAAATTATCCTCAAATGGCGTAAGCAGAACATCAACACCAATGAGATATTGCACATTTTTTCCTTTTTATGAATTTAATTTTAGCATTGGGATGAAATTTGGAAGAGAGAGTTTAAGATTTGGGGAAAGATGTTTTTTCATTAATCCTAATTTTAAATTTTATGAATAATTCAAAGATTTAATGGAGGATATTTTTGTCATTGTCAAAAAGATTTAATATAAAATGAAAGTGAAGTGTTGTAGTAACGTGAAAAATTCACTATTATTAAGTTTTTCCAAATGACATTTTCCTAGTAAAAATGTAAAATTTAAAAGGGATTTGGGTTGGGTGGGATCTATACCCTCCGAAAACTGGTTTTAAAGCAATCCAAAATCACCCCAAGTAACGCTCCACAAAGCTTATAGCCGTCAGCCACATCTCTTTTAATCAAACGGCTGAGAATAATTTGAATTCAAAAACTTGAACCCGATCACAGTCTCACCCTACACTACCGTTGTTGAGTACAAACATTACATTTTCTCTCTCTCTCTCTCTCTCTCTACTTGCGCTCCAGCTCTTTCTCTCTCACTCTCGAATCAACGATCTCTCGCTTAAAGATCGTCGCCTTCTCGATTTCGGAGCCATGATCTGTACTGCTGTGTATTTATTATTTGTGTTGATTTCTTTACATCTTCTCAAGGAATTGTTATGATTAACAGGATACTTTTGATTTGTTTGTTTCAGATCAAGCGGAGGAAAACCCCTCAGAGAATTTTGAACCCATTGTTCCCGATCGCGAATCCTACGAGAAGCCAAGTTCAATTTCTGAAACAGGTTCCTTGCTATTCTCTTGCGATTTTCTTTTTTGCTCTTCTTGTGGGTTTCATGAAATTGCTACGTCTAGATTCATCTCTCTGAGAAAACCCTGTGGATTGCGATTCGTGGTAGGCTTAGTTATGGCCTGTAGGTTTGGTTTATAAGGGAATTATCATAAATTTTCTCAATTTCTGAGTCCTAGATTTTCTTTATCCTGTTTGGTTGCTGTGAAAATGCAGTAAAATGAATGGAAACAGTTCACAATTAGGTTTCCAAGAAGCACAAAATGGTGGCTATTTGAGTAAAAATGTTTTTTTAATGTATAATATTAATAGTGTCTCTTTCTCGTTAAGCCCAGTGATCTGAATAGTATATTTTATTGGATTATATTCTTATTCGAGTTTTTTTTTGTTTATATTGGAGTCACTGGGTTGAAAAGGTGAAGCAGCCCTCACTTAGTTCTGAAAGGTTAAATTTTGACTTCAAATCAAAATTAAAAGTCAATGAAGTTAGTGATGGAGTTTTCCAGATGTCCTCACAAGCTCCATGTAATAACGGACCTACTTGTGTTGGACTTTTCCCACAGCTCCTTGCAAGCTCTCATAGTATCTGCTAAGTGGTTGTAACTTGTAACTAACTCATGCATTGGAAAGAAAGGAGACACTTAATTCCTTATATTTTTCTAAGAGTTCATTTTATGCAATTGTTTATTGGGTCTCAAATTTGGCTAACACTCCAAGAATCCAAGCACTTGACTACTTGTTTTGCCAAGACATTAGTTATCTCCCAATCTGTAGTTAAGAAATTATTATGCATATTTTGAGGGTGAGGCAATGTATGATTTATTGTTCAAATCTCTTATTTTATACATTTGCTAGTCCACAAGGGAGTTTTACAGTTCTATATTCTTTTACTTCATACTTTAATTCTCTTATTGGACATTGTTAATATTATTTTATTTAGTTTGATTCTCGACTATGTGCTATTTTGGATATTTTTTGCAGAAACAATAGAAGGAGTAACTTCTAGTTCAACAGATGTAAATAGCGCTTCAACTGAAATCCAAGAAAACTATTCAGATAATGAGCACAACCAGACTCTTCCAATATTGCAAAAGATTGTTGACCTAAGCACCAAAGTTCAGGTATTTTCACAATTATGTGTTTGTATTTTCTCTGTTTGGCTATACGAGTAAGGAAGAGGAGAAAGAAAAATAAGATCATGTACTTATCGTACATGATCTTATTTGTAGTTCCTTTCTACTTCATAGTACATATCAAATAACAGAAGAATCTGTAAGACAACTTTTATATTCTTCGCCAACTAAACTCAAGTCCTTGTTTGTATTGAAATTATTCTGCTGCTGGTGTTCGTTTTAGAAATTAAAGAATGAGCATGCTATGTTATCTGCTGAAGTGGAAGGCATCACTCCAGAATCTTTTCTTGATCTTAATGCTTTGAACACTCTCAAGCTTCTGGGTGAGTCCACTGTGTGTTCTGATGACTCTTTACCATTTCTCTGTCCCATGATAAAATTTGGGTTTAATCGCTCTCTTATGTATCTATCTGTTAATAGGCACTGAACATGAACTGCTAAAGAAGAAGTATCTGAAAGAGTCTTCTGAAAGAAAGCAGCTTTATAATGAAGTGGTTGAACTTAAAGGTAATATCAGGGTTTTCTGCAGGTGTAGGCCCTTAAACCAAGATGAAATTACAAATGGATATGCTTCTATGGTTGAATTTGACTCTTCCCAAGATAATGGACTGCATATCATTTCGTCTGATTCTTCAAAAAAGCAGTTCAAATTCGACCATGTATTTAAACCTGAGGACAACCAAGGTAACTTTATGGCATTTCATATCAGTGGATCCGTATTTAAGCTTCAGTACTGATAATTTCAATCACGCAGAGGCTGTTTTTGCTGAAACAAAACCGATTGTGACTTCGGTGTTGGATGGCTATGATGTTTGTATATTTGCCTATGGACAAACTGGAACGGGAAAGACATTTACAATGGAAGGGACGCCTGAAAATAGGGGAGTTAATTACAGAACTCTGGAGGAGCTGTTCCGGATGTCTGATGAGAGACGTGGTGTTATGAGATATGAATTGCTTGTTAGCATGTTGGAGGTTTACAATGAAAAGATACAGGACCTCTTGGTTGATAATTCCAACCAGCCAGCAAAGAAGTGAGTTCAGTTCAGTTCAACTTAACTATTCTTTTGAATTCATGAGTGATTAATAATGGTTTCTTCTGTAAATGAAGGTTGGAGATAAAGCAAGCTGCAGATGGGACTCAAGAAGTGCCGGGGCTTGTTGAATCTGCAGTTCATGGTACTGAGCAAGTATGGGAACTGCTCAAGTCTGGAAACAAAGCTAGATCTGTTGGTTCCACTAGTGCCAATGAGAGCAGCAGCCGTTCACACTGGTAATTAATTTATATTTTTCCTACTTATTTATTGATTCTTGTGCCAGCTGAATGGTCAACTTCTTTTTATTGAATGAAGGGTATAATGGGCCAACTTTTTCATGAACAACTGGTCCAAAGCTTAACTCATTATAATTATTGATTTATTACAAATGTGTATGTCGAGTGAACTAGAGCTAATGCATACATTGGTGATATTTTGCACCCTTTGAGTTCTCTAATGATCGGAGGGATGTTTCATTGTAGCATGTTGCGCGTGACTGTTAAGGGGGAGAATTTAGTGAACGGACAGAGGACAAGGAGCCACCTTTGGCTGGTAGATTTGGCGGGTAGTGAGCGTGTGGGGAGAATCGAAGTTGAAGGTGAAAGGTTGAAGGAATCTCAGTTTATAAATAAGTCTCTATCTGCGCTTGGTGATGTGATAGCAGCACTGGCATCTAAAACAAACCATATTCCTTATAGGTATCTCTCTCTCCATCTGCATCTCTAACTAAGTATGTGCCCTTAATCTCTCAATAATGCCTTTTTCCCACTTTCAGGAACTCAAAGCTCACTCACATGCTGCAGAGCTCTCTAGGTGAGCTTTTGCATTTTATGTTCATATTTTGTTCCCGGTGCAAAACTGATTCTACACTATTGAGTGCCCTATGCAGGCAGACCTTTGATTTTCATAGCTAGATCTAATTGGTAACTGACTGCAGACTGTCGTTGAACCATAGTTTGAAATGTCATGACAAACTCCATTAGCTTTTTATCTTATATTTCTGAACACATTACGGTAATGGGTATTTGAAAACAGGAGGAGACTGCAAGACTCTAATGTTTGTGCAGATCAGCCCAAGTACTGCAGACCTGGGAGAGACTGTTTGTTCTCTGAACTTTGCAAGCCGTGTCCGGGGCATTGAGAGCGGCCCTGCCCGCAAACATGCTGATGCAAGTGAGCTGCACAAGTACAAACAAATGGTATGTAACATGAGTACAGCCTTGAGGTTATAAATTTCTGCCTGTTCGAAAATTTTAGCTGGAGTACTTCTGAATTAACAGGTAGAAAAGCTGAAACATGATGAGAAGGAAACAAAGAAATTGCAGGACACTGTCCAGTCATTACAGTTGAGGCTTGGCGCTAGAGAACATATATGTAGAAACCTCCAAGAAAAGGTACTAATGGTACCGTAAATTTTATAAATGCTTAACAACTTTAAGGATGTTATGGTGGAATTGTTTACATAATATAATATGCATACGTCTATTATGTCGACAAGGCATCTGAAACTTGGGCCAGTATTGATTCAACTAAGAAAGCTTACTCATAAATCTGTTAACAGGTTCGAGAGCTTGAAAATCAGTTAGCAGAGGAGAGGAAGACCAGATTGAAACAGGAAACTCGGGCGTTTGCTTCTGCATCTCAGCCCTCGGGATTGGCAACCCTAAGACAACAAGCACCAAAAACAAACATAACCGAGAAAAAACCACCCTTGTGCCCTCCAAAACCAAGGCAGCCACTGCGAAGAATTTCCAACATGATGCCTCAACAACAATCCTCTTTCCAAGCTCGGAAAACCAGCACATTTTCCTCCCAAGTTGCCCGATCTTCAGCAAACAACAAGGAGAACAACCCGAGAACAACAACATCCCTTCTCAAAACTGCAAGAAGGATGTCAATGGCCGTCAGACCTCCCCTCACTTCATCGTCGTCATCATCGCAGATTATGCAACCACGGAGACGGGTCTCCATTGCTACCCTCCGGCCAGAGACAAGCAGCTACATGACTACCCCGCTCCGAGGCAATGGCAATGCATCATTGTTCAGAGAGGGAAATGCGAGGAAGGAAAGGTACTCAAGGTTCTTCTCTCCATTGCAAGAGTTGAGCACTCCGGCTCCAATGAGGAGGAGTAGTAAGTTTATGGGGAGTCCTCCATCCCAGCAGGTGGGTTCATGGAAGCCAAAGCATCCAACAGTCATTGCCTTGCAAAAGAAGACGTTGGTTTGGAGTCCGCTGAGGGCGAGAGGCTCCATGCCTCCTCAAAGGAAGTCCTTCATGTGGCCACATTCTTCATTGCAGTCTCAGACTCAGAATCTGTGATTTTATTTGTATTACAGAAGAAATGTATTTTATATGCACATGAGTTTGTTAAGTGTACGCAGAGTCAAGTTTCTTGTTCAAATGCATATAAGTTTGTTAGTCATGCTATGTTTCTGTGTGAAGTATTATTATTTGAATTAGATATGTTAAAAAGAAATATAGGGGTAATCTCACAAAAGTTCACTCAAGTATATCTATTTTCAAATAAGTGTGCTGAACTTTCTTTTTTTTTTCTCCTGTTATCCTACTTTGTTAAACACCGTTAAGTTTGACTTTTTAAAAAATTTTAATTCATTGTAAAAAGACTTAAATGCCCCAAATCGACGTCTCTTCTAGTGGTGTCGCTACAGTCCTACGGCGGCGCGATTTTAAGAATTAAGGTCGAATTGAGATCTTTGAGTTCAGATCTTAAATCGGGATTGGGCAATAATTAGGCGACGCAATCGGAGAAGGACCAGACGAGGAGGAAGGCGATTAGGGCTCCGGTGCAATCGGAGAAGGACTATTGTAGACACGCAGAGGAGGGGCCTTGCTCTTCTTCTCTATGCGCCTTTTTTCCTTATGAATATTGATCTCTCAATTGAAGTGACCATTTGTGTGAATCTGCAAATTACTTCTCAACTTCTGGAGAAGCGGATTGCGAGAACTAGTTTTCCAAATCGATGCCGCTTTAATTGGATGTATATGTGTTTTGTATGTTCATGTTGAACTGTAACTCAGTGTTTTGAACTTAATAGACTTAAATTGAAGACGGAGTGTATTTTTCTAGGATGAGAAAATTGGAGATTTGAGAGCTACAAAGTTTCTAGATTTTGTGGCTATAGAACGAAGAGGGGCATTAATTTAAAAATTGGAAGGATGCTGAAGGGTATTTTATATTTTCAAAATAAGTGTTAATAGAATTTGATAAAGTGAAAAAAAAATGTTAAGGTACCATAGAAATCAAATTTATAAACCGGCTCGTATTAAAGTCTCATTTTCTAAAAATATTATTATTTCTTTTAAAAAATATTTTTACAATTTTAAATTACAATGTAGTTTCATATCTTTTATAAAAAAAATACATACATTTTGCACCAAAAAACAAAATTCAAATCACCCTTTTTACATTAACAAAGTCCACAGCAACATGCTCTTCCAAAAGTGTCCTAGCACATAGTATGGAACATTTTTTTCCATTATCCCTATTTTTATTATTGATGTAAAGAAAAAACAGCATAGGTTGTTTATGCACTCAACTCCACAAGGCACAAGCACAACATCTCTCTCACCATCCCAACATTACATTTTAGCTCACTTGAAATAGCTCACTCACTATAAGTATAATATCATACACACAAGCTTGGCCTTCGCAAAAAACATTCAAGGACAACACTTTTAGGCTGCAACAAACCAACCAAGCCTGAAAGAGGTTTGTTGCATTGGATCCAGCAGGCACCACGAACGCTGTCTAGTCTAAATTACTGCTACTCCAGCATCACTCTTGTCTTGCCAATCCAATCGACCTTGTTCACATTCCAGTTTAGAAAACAAATGCACACGACCGTTTTACTGCCCTGGAGATGCAAATCTTGTTTTCTGTCGATTCGGAGCCCGATCCTTTGGGGATGATGTTTTCCCTCCTGCTTGGCGCATCATTTCTGCGCTTTCAACACTCCAGTTAGCAATCAGAATAATAATAAAGTTTACTATTCAATGTTTTCCCCAACAACCAGTTTGTTACATACAATTAATTTAGTATGAGAGAGAATATACATACCTCTTTTCCTTTCAAGCTCTTGATCCAGCTCTTCTTTCCACTTCCTTTGTATCTCAGAGAAGCTCATGCTGTAAAACACGTGCTCAGAAGACCTCTACAAAAATAGATGAGTATAAATCCAAATTATGATGTAAATAACGTTAACCTTGGGCTATTTGATTCTTGCTGAGCATCACCCACTATCCCTTTCCACTCATTACGCTGAGGTGATGGAGTTCCCTGTGATGTGTGATCACTTGGACTAGCAACATTTGACACACGCCTGTTATTACTCCCTGGGCTTGCACTGTCCGCCGCAGAAGATGGTGTGCCAATCGGACCCCGACTGGGCGACCTGCTTTTGGGAGGTAATTTCAAGAAACTTGTCCCACTTTCATTTGGCACTGGAGAGCAAACTGCATTCAAACTGTTGTAGAACTCCTCGTATAAAGGTGTCTGCAGTTTCTTAAGTTCTAGTGCCTGAGGTGTCAAATACCAGTTCCTTGTTACAATCACAAACTTCATAATAATAATTACATAACAGTCAATTGCAAATTTTGAATGTAGTGAAGTATCAAGACCTTCTCGTCCAAAAAAGCCGTGATCTTTGACTCAGTAAGTTCATCATCATCTTCCGACAATGAAGGACCGCAATAAAAGGAAAAATCATTTTCCCCATCTCCAGCAGCATCAATATGACCTTTGGGATCCTCACTTGCGTCTAAATTCATTCTTGTTTGTTCTGGTTCTGAATTTCCATCAGATGGGCATCTCCAATCGTCACAAGGCTCGCACATGGGGTTGAAACTCTAATGATATAGTATAATATAAGAAAATAAGTATTGTTAGTTGGTTAGGCTCTCAAATGCAAATATGTCAGGATTTACCTTATCAAAGTCATTTGCCACAACAGAACTGAACTTTGCATCCGCCACAACAAAATCATCAAGCTCACACATCTCTTCATTACTTCCATTTGCTTCCCAAACATGCTTACTTTCTGAAAACTTTTCCGGGCATACAGACGAACAGCTTAAACTACCCAAATTGCATAAATCCCCAGAGTCATTGCAAGTTGACAATTGGCTGACAAGAAATTTATACGATCACAAACTTAAACAGGTATTATAATAAACATTTACCATTTAACCAGAAGGAATGAAAAAAACACTTACGGCAATTTTAGCTTTGTGGTATATGATGGTAAAGGGGTTTCACAATTCTCCTGGGGATGAAGTTACTCAAGTTATAAACAGATGTCTTAAATTAAAAAAAAACATTAAAGCATCACCCGACTCGATTATACTAACCATGAATGGAGTTTTAAATTCAAGATGAGGTTCAGAACGCTCGCCAGTCACAAAAGGATGCTGCACATAAGCACCAGAGGAAAGTTAAACATCAATAGAATCAATTTCAGGCTAACACTGGAACTATGTTTTCACAAAAATTAACAGTGGAACTAATTCACAAGTAAATGTAGACGCTGAAGTTACCTCCACCTACTACATGCAAAACTACAGCAAAGGCATATGTTCCACAAAATAGAATTACCTGCAGCAATTCAGATGCAGAAGGCCTCATATTCGGTTCCCTGCCACGTTATCACATATATCATGAGTTTAAAAAGATAGTTTATATGCACAATGAATTATGGAGGCATGCTCTCAACTATTGTATTTCTAAAGGTTGAAAATGAAGAAATACTTCAAGGAAATGATATTCTACGTTCAGATGAAAAAGAAGAAGAAACGACGAACCAACACAAGTTGGGCCAAGTGGTAAGGAGCTCACTTAACACATGTGAGATCCTGAGTTCGAATCTTGGTACAGACTAGTATAGGATGTCTTCAATTATTGCCAAAAAAAAAAAAAAAAAAAAAAAGAAGAAACGACGAGAGCAAGAAGAAATTGACATACTTCTGCAAACATTTCAGCAGAAAATCTTTTGCCTCAACTGACAGATGGTCAGGAATTGATGGAAGAGACGTTTCATTCCCTATGTGGAAGAGAACAGCAACCTAGGGAACATGTTATTAGTATAGTATATGAAATAAACACTCAAAATTAATACCGAGAGTAAGTAGAATGGCTACCCCCTGATACTGATCACTCCAAGGAGGCTTTCCAGCAGCCATCTCAATCACAGTACAGGCAACACTCCAAATATCAGCTGAACTGAGAAAGGAGAATTCATTTTTATTAGCAATTTTCATAGAATAAACTAATAGTTCAAATCTGAAAAACAACAATCAATTTCATACAGAGAACCATTGCAGTTCTTCTATGGCAGAGAGAAAATCCTAGGCATCTTAGCTGTTCAGTATTTGACGATGTACAAGCCATGAATCATCTCACTAACAAACCAGTTAAATTTTATAATTATCACTTTGGCAAACACGGCAACCTTAATCAGCACAACTGCCATAAAACTTGCAACATACTCTCACTTTGAGTTGTTAGTGTTGTGAATGCATATCATTTCAAATTTGCAAGATCAGGCAAGTGCACAGCAGTCTTAACTTCACATGCTGTTTTTCGGACCTCGTGTAACTTTTCCAGTGCAATTCTGTGGTTTTGAGGAAGAAGTAAGCCTTAAAAATTATTGCATCTTCTAAAGGACTGCTATACCGGGTTGCAATATAGCAAAATACAAATAGCTGAGCAAAACGTCAAGTGAGGGGCTAGAACATGCCAGCCCTTCTAACAAACTGCAGTTTATGTTCATGAGGCTGTGTTCAGTTTTTAATCTTGACAAGAACCTCCAATATTTAATCATACTGTACTTCGCACAATCTCCTTTGCATCAGTGTAAGTCTCTTTCTACTAACTAAAAAAAAAATATATTGAGGTTGTTATATTCAAATTCAAATAGTACAGTTCTGTCGAAGCAAATGGACATTGCGGAAAATAAATAAGAAAGCATATATTCTCATTGTTCATACATGTTATGCCCGTTCTGCTGAACAACTTCAGGAGCCATCCAATGTGGTGTGCCCCTCAGAGACTTTGCACCTGTAACAGTTGCCTACCATAATGTGCATTCAAGTTAGATAGGAGGATATAAGTATATGTTGAAAACAGAAAGCTAAAAATCAAATGCAATGTAGCAAGAGCAGGCAAAACCTACCAGCTCGACAACTTGTTTTGATGCACCAAAATCTGCAAGTTTAATGCAGCCTTTATTATCTACAAGGATATTTGCCCCCTGAAAGTGTATGAAGAACAAAAAATACATATCAGCTTAGAATGACAATAGAATACAGAAAAAGGAAGCGTTTCGACATAGTGCATTGGCTCTATACGAAAAGTTACCTTAATGTCCCTATGCATGATTCCATGTTCATGTAAATATTCCAACCCCAACAACAATTGCTTCGTGTATGTTTTTATAACCTATTTAACAAATTGGTATAAAATTAGTATTCACAGCACCTAAATAAAAAGTAAGTTAGTAAACAAAAGACTTACAGGCTCGGGAAAAGCTCCAAATTTTCCCAAAAGTGAAGATATGGATCCACCGGGGACAAATTCTAACAAAATATTTAGGGAATCTTCCTCCCTCACTGTACCCAAATATCTCTGCAAACCAAACCCAAACAAAGTATAAAAAAAAAATTGTTGGAATTTATTAATTCTACTGAAAAGTAGAAAATCATACAACAATATTTGGATGTGACAGATTTTTTAGAAGCTTCACTTCCTCCTCAAGCTCCCTGATATGAGCCTACACAAGCAGATACACATGGGAAAAATATCATTACATAGTTAAGTACAACGTCAAAAAGATAACTTTTCGTCCAACTGGATCAACTTTTAAAAACTGGAACTAGATAAAAAGAGTGTAGCATAATCATCTACCTTGTGATTACATATATATAACAAATATCCCAAGCAAACTGAGTATAAAAAACATATCGTGCATGAATATATGAGGATGATAGTTATTTATTTATCCTGGTGGTTAACAAAGTGTGAAATCAGAAGCCTTAACAAATGTTTTATTAATTAACGAGCCTTTTTGGTCCAAAGGTGAGTAAGAGAATACACATTTGGGGTTACATTCCTCCATCATGAATAAAAAGGATTTGATCTGAGGACCTCTTTGCAAACAACAAAAGTGCTGCCTAATACTTCTTGCCTTACTTATGATAGTTCATCTATGTACAACATACTGAAATAGTACTTAAGAGATTCAAAACTTAACTTCGATGAAGTTATCTGAACATCAGAAGGTAGACAACACTAATTCCCAATGAAAAATTATCAGTTAAATAGGTAAGGTATGGTATAGTACTTTAACATTTCAACTCATTGCTGAAAATCCACCTGTGCTAAACTAATATAATCTAAACATTTCACGTGATTAAGTGGCAAGCATGAGAACACGTTAGACACACAATTCTGGGTTTCTGCTCCTTCTCCCTTGCCCCCAGTGTCTTTGGCAGAAAATACCAACATACATATAGCTAGAAAAAGGTTATATGCATTGTAAAAAATCAAGCAAACTATGCAAAATACAGCGAAGATAGACCCGGAAAAAGCTCTTGGATAGGAAATCAAACCTGAGCCTTATCCTTGGAAGCATTGCTTACGGCAATCAAGACCTGAAAAAGACAATGAAATCAGTACAGTACTCCAAACTCATAAATGATGAAAACCCAGTAAGTAAAAGTGGAATCCAGCTCAATTTACACTCCAAACATACAAGTTAAGCTAAAAATAACAAAAGTCATTGAATCAAACCAAGTAACAAAAGTAGCTAAGTTAATTGAAACCCAGTAATCAAACAACCTCCAATCAG
>JAYMTP010005882.1:0-12768 GCA_036897365.1 Geranium brycei | reverse complement strand
GAAGTCTTATTTTTAATTTAAAATGGACACCCCTGCTTATTCTTAACTAAAAAGAGTTGATCTCAAAATTGGAATATTAGAGTAATACAAAATTCACGAATAATATGATGCCAGGTGGGAGTTTATCATTGGTGGTGCTAAGTTAACTTGTCATGATCCTTTGAGTTGAAATTCTTCCACGTGTTCTCTACGGTACCGCTACAAATTGTTGATGCGACACGTGGCCTTAAAAGGTTTGTGGCGTGTACAAGATCTATGACCTTCGGCTTTTTCAATGCTTACGAAATCACTTGTTAGACCAACTCACCTTTGGAGTTGATTCCATATTAATGCATATTATAAAATAGTCGCACACACAAAATTGGAAACATTTTTATATTTATGATATAATCGTGACCCCGACGTTTAAGCATTTTTATATCCTTCGTAGTAAACATCAAATTTAAATATTTTATAAAATTTATTTTGAAAGTAAATCGAATTTTATTTAATAAATAACAACTAATTCAGTTGAAGCTACAATTGATGGGACATACCCCTCGCCATAATCTCAACTACTGTTAGTTAAAGCATATTTGGTCAATTCGTAAGCCACTTTATTACAAGATCCACGAGCAAAAGATAAGCAGACGTCGAATTCAAGAGCTGAAAGAAAGCGCCTACAATTGTATATAATATCCCCAAGCATGTTCCTAGTTTGTTTTCCTTGTCGGATGTGGTCCACCACCCTAATACAATCTCAAGCCCCACCTCCCTCAATTTCTTTCCTTTTGTCTATGATAGACTCTCTCTGACACCTACTGCCTCCACCTTTTCAGAATGGAGATGACCCGAAAAATATTTTATTAAATTAACAGAACCTAATAATTTAGAATAACAATGAACTAATAAAAAAATTTGTTCCCACTTCATAACGTATTTGCATTTAGAAACTGGATGTATCAATTTATAATACTTATACATGAAGGGATGCATTCGGTTGCAAATCGAGTTAGAACGTGAAACGTCCGAATTGCATAGGAACCATTCATCTGACGATATTATACCAACATGCGACACGTGATAGAGAATTTACACTATGTTCATTCTGCGTTTATACCGTGTACATAAGGATATTATGAAAATTTCCACCATGTTCATTTTGTGTTTATGCTGTGTTCACACTCTGTTAATATCATATTTATACCATGTTTACACCATACTATATCCTTGCGTGCACACGTTTATACAAAATCTAATATGTTTATATCATGTTTTATACCATGTTCACACAAGTTAGAGTCTGTTACACATTATAATCACTGAATGACTATGGTATAAACTCATAATACTTTATGTACACGATATAAACACATAATAAATATGATGTAAATTTTCTACCACATATCACACACTTGTATAATCTCAATAAATCAACGACCAAACTAGAAATTCGAAAATGACAATTAAAAAAGCCTTTTTCTCAATCATGCAATCCACAAAGAACTTTAAAATTTATAATAATTTGTAACTCATAACCATCTATAACCATTAGTCATACAAAAAACCAAATTTAACCTATCCTTTTTTTAATGCAAAAATATAAGGGATAATGACACTTTGTTACACCTAACTATGCGAAATGACAGTCTCATACCATAACTATATTTTTCACTTTTTTAGTACCCTGACAATTTTTATGTGACAACCTACGCTAAAATGACTAAAATACCCCTTAGTTTAATGAACCATAATTAAATTTGGTCCAATTGAAAACAATTGACGGTCCAAACCGTTATGACCACCATTCAATTGGATCGAAGATGAGAGATTTGAACATGTTTAATTCTGAGTTTTAATTTGAACCGGTTCAATTGACTTGTTTGAACCTGAGACTGCTCAAATTGAACTGGTTCAACAAAGAGTATTTTAGGTACTTTATGTATTTTAGAGGTGGGTTGTCAAAAAAAATTGTTAAAGTACTAAAAAAGAAAAAAAAATTAGTGAAAGTATGAGACTATCATTTCGTCATAAGAAAGTATAATTATCCCAAAATTTAACCTATTCTAATATATTTAATAATTAATCTACAATAAAAACATTTTATAAAGGCCAGGGAGTGAAAAAATCCATAAAAATCATCAGCTATCATTTGTCGTAGAGCGTATCCCAAAGCTCTCGCCTTCCCGGATAGCCTGGAGCCTCCAAACAACCCAACCAGCAAAACTTGCGTGACTGCGATTCTATATTTTTTTGGATAATCCGATTCTCTGTACCAAAACGTCAAGGTATAAGTAATTTCGAAGAAGACCTGAATTCATGGGAACAGTGAAGATCTGGAACCCCATGGAAGTTGCAGCAGCCGAGGGAGCTCCGGCCAACGGCAACCATCGGATCCGCTCGTCTCCTCTCTCCGTCAGCACCGCCCTCTCTCTCTCCGAGATGACTCCTCGCGTCATGTTCGTCGCTGTTCTCTGCTCTTTTTTCCGTTGATTTTTTGTTTCTGTTTGGTTTCCGGGAAAACGCGTGAGAAGAGAATGAGATTTTTGAACTCAGCTGCGCTTGGTGATGGAGAAGAGAATGAGAGAACCGAACCGATCTTGTTTGATGCTTCTTACTGCTTTTGTTGGTTGGTTGATTGACTTGATTCATTTGTTTTTGTAGAGAGCTGTGCAAGGATCTGTTCAAGGAGTGGTCGAAATTGGACAGTTCCAGATTCAGAGTCGAGACTGTTTCTGGTGGAATCACCAATCTCCGTGAGTATATATATATGTACTTCTCTGTTTGTTTAGTGAAATTTGTGGTTTCTCATCAGGTAAAAAGAATGTTTCTGTGGTTTTCTTGGTCTGAGTGAGGTTTTATGGTGAATTCATGTAGTTCTGAAGGTCTCTGTCAAGCATGAGAGTGGAAATGAGGAATCGGTGACAGTGAGATTGTATGGCCCCAACACTGAGTATGTCATAAATCGCGAACGCGAATTGCAGGTGATTACCGATTAACTAACTCTTTTTACTTGCATGTTTTTTCCCTCTACGTGATGTTAAGCAATTTAGTTGTGGTTTAGGTTGTTTGCTAAAATGATATTATTACTGAATGGGAGAGAACAAATTGGATTTTAGTAAGTATTTCATGAGATGATCTATTCAGTTACTATGTTTCGTTATGTAACACTGTATTCAATTTTGTTTGCTTCACAAAGTTTTGATTTCACGCTCCTTTTGGTAATCTGTTTACTGCATGTTGTGTTTAGGCCATCAAATACCTCTCTGCGGCAGGGTTTGGTGCGAAGTTGCTTGGAGTTTTTGGAAATGGCATGGTGCAATCCTTTATATATGCTCGCACACTAGCCCCAGCAGGTGAGATACAGAACTATTCATCACGGGGTTTGGTCAATTGATATATTTTTAAAATGAACTATGCAAAAATTTTCTGCTATAGACATCAGTGCTTGGTTCTGGTTGCCTTACATTTAATCATATGAGAAACTCTTTACCTAGAGAATAATTCATGTAGTAGGGTTCAAGGTTTATTTGTGGCGATGGAACAATAGATGCAGCTCTGTAGCGGTTAACTAGCAGCAATTCAGTTGATACCATGGGTTGCCATCCAATGATTATCATGCTCCAAAGTTTTGTTCTATCTGCTCCCTCAATTTTCGTCCAGTTTGAGGTCCTAAATCTTAACAAAACTAAGCCATTAGTCCCATAGGAAATATGCTATTGCTGTAGATAGTGAACTGAATAACTGAAAGTTTTTCTCATCAAGACCCAGCAGTTAAATTTTCAATGTTTTGGATTATTTGCAGTATGCCTAACATAGTCTGTAAATATTTTCTTGGCAGACATAAGAAAGCCAAAACTTGCTGCTGAAATTGCCAAGCAACTCCATAGATTCCATCAAGTGGAAATTCCTGGTTCTAAAGAACCTCAGTTGTGGAATGATATATTCAAGTTTTTTGAGAAAGGTTTGTGTCACTAATTGTTTATTAGTTTAGTCTTTGCTATATTCAGTGTCAATACTACATGGATATAAAATGAACATGAATTGGTTAATCTCCCATGTCAATAGGGTGAGTTGACTATTTATTAACTGCCTAGCTATGTGCCCACTTTTTTTCTTCTCATTTTTAGTTGCCATATTTTGGTGCAGCATCAGCTATTGAATTTGAAGATAAAGAGAAGCAAAAGAAGTATAAGACAATATCATTTGAAAAAATCCGCAATGAGCTTGTTGCGCTGAAGGTAATCTCCTTTCCGTATATTTTCTTGAGTTATGATTCTGTCTTGTTTGATCTTCCTTTTGCTCTATTGGGGGGATTCAGGGTGACAATAAGCGGTTCTTTTCCCATACCTAGCCTGACACTTAGGTTGAAAATTTCCAAGTTCAGTGCCATAATTGTTCATTTGTAGCATTCTAAGCTGTACCATAGGTGAGTGATAAAATAAGTGCAAAGGGATGATATAGGCTCTAAATTGTTACTGCAGGTCTAGAGAAGATTCATTTTCAGTGATTACTTTTACTTGGTGAAGCAACCCTGCTAATTGATGTCTATATGGAACTCTATTTGCATAAGCATGTTTCATAATCAAAATACCATTTTAGAAAGGCGTCCTCAGGACAGGTCACATGACTACCAATTTGGATGAACCATCTAAGAGTAATTTGTTTTCAAGTAGGATTTTATCAGGCTCAGTTCCATATGATTACTATGAAGCCCAGGCCATAATCCATAACATTTCTATAGGTTGATTGTTAGTTCTGGCTCATTTTTGTTCTTTCCCCTTATAGACCATCTCCAATGGTTAGCATCAAACTTGGGTGCAAAGAAGAAGAGAGGGTGTGCCACCTTACATAGCACCAAGCTTTTCTTTCACTTCAGTGTTTGGCACCACATTAAGTGTTAAGACTTAAGAATAGAGCTCACTTATTTCTCCATTAGTTTTCCTCTCATGAGTAAGAGTGTGGGCTCACAAATTTTATTTTCATTTCTTTATTGGGCTAACACTGATGTTAGGGTGTGACACCCCACTTTTTCTCTCCTGATTCTATTGACTTCGTACCTCCCCTGCTTTTCTTAGCACCTCACTTTGGACTTTAGGCCATCTCCAACAAAGCACCAAAATACCAATTTTTTCAAAAATGTTTTCACTCCAACCCAACACCACCATCTAATAACGGTGATTTGCCAGTGTAACACCAAATTTTGGTGTTGCACTGTAGCAATGGAAAAAATAACATCAAATTTGTCTCTTTTAAAAAATAATGTTTGTTATGATTTAATAATATAATGTAATATTAATAGAGGATATTTTGTTTATTATATTATTAAAATATTAAAAATGAATTATTTGGTGTGTCTTGTAGTGTTGTAGTTGGAATATGAATAAAATTTGTGCTGAAACTTCACCATTTTGGTGTTGGTTGAACACCAAAATGGTGTCCATGGTTGGAGTTGCTCTTAGAGTAGTGATCCGTCTAGGAAACCATCAAAGAGGTCAAAAAATTGTTCTGGTGCTGACGTCAATGACACCTTGTATGCGTTTGTACAAGTATTGATGAATGGAAATGGGAATCACTTTAGTTTGTGTGTAACTTAACTTCATTTTGATTCTCATACCCATTCCCTAACTTATGTTGATTTCCCCCTTTTTAAAATAGGAATGTAAATAGATTGATGTAAGGAAATGAGGATAGACACCTATGATCACAAAAATTTTGCTTCTTTCCTCATTTACGCACAAATGAAGGGGGTGAGTTCCCATTGCCTTTCCAACACACACTATGCACCCTTTATGTTTATTAGCTTTTGGACCTTTTGTCGGTTTTGCAATTGATATCTTGATTTATTTTTTGTGTGAGATTTATAGAACTTCAATTTTATTTTTGGAGATATGTCCCATGAATTCCTGATAATGTAACAGGAATTGACTGGCTTTCTTAAAGCTCCAATAGTTTTTTCTCACAATGACTTGCTTTCTGGAAATCTAATGCTTAATGATGAAGAAGGTATGAATTTTCTTTATTATTATTACTTCATCTCTTTTCCAGACTGTTGAGATTACAGTATATACTAATCACTCACACACATGCACAAACATATAAGAGAGTGGGTGGTTGCATCCTGGGGCAAACAAATTTTTCCCCTCATTGGCTTTATCATAGGTTTGCTGTATTGGATTTAAGACTTAACATCAGGCAGGGTTCTAGTGGGTTAGGACTTCTTGGTGGGACTATTGGATGATGAGGCCACACACCATTATAATGTTTGATGGGTTTGTTAACTTTTTCTGTTACTGACACACTATTTTTATAATTGAATACTTTATTTTCTTTATTGGTTAACTTGTGAAGTGTACTGGATTGTTCAACTGAATGAAATGGGATATATGTTGTGCTGAAATGGTGGCTGGCTTTCTATAGGACAAGAAAGCTAAAAGCTAACTACTCCAGTTTCCAGTTTCTACTGTAACTAGCCGATTTAACTCTATACTCTTATTAACATTACTGTTGATTGTATGAACACCCAGAGAAGCTCTATTTGATTGATTTTGAGTACGGGTCGTACAATTACAGAGGTTTCGACATTGGAAATCACTTCAATGAATACGGTGGCTATGACTGTGACTACAGCCAGTATGTTTCCTGTTTCTTCCTTCTAATTCCAATAGTTTTCATCTTCTTTTCTGTTATGTTGGTTGCAAAATTGTGGCTACAGTTCATTGATTGTGAGGATGTGTCAATGTAGGTTGCCAACCAAGGAGGAACGATATCA
Organism: Geranium brycei; assembly: GCA_036897365.1. Taxonomy (NCBI): domain Eukaryota; kingdom Viridiplantae; phylum Streptophyta; class Magnoliopsida; order Geraniales; family Geraniaceae; genus Geranium; species Geranium brycei. The sequence continues at coordinate 6,017 of JAYMTP010005882.1, read as the reverse complement.
TTTCTTCAGGCATTATCTACAACCTGACAGACCAAATCAGGTATGGTAGATAAGCAATGCAAATTTAACAATGAATCCAAGCCAAATACATGCTTGCTCGAGTTTGATGTGAATACTCTGAACCACAGATCTTAAGCATATACATCATGTCTATACAGGATTTGTAGAGTTATTGCATTTGTAATTTTAGGATTTCATTTATCTAAATTATCATAGCAGGCTTCCATGCATGTGTGACATACATAACGATACCATGCATACACTCTTAGTGAAATGATCTGTTCTAAAAATAACCCTAAACAAACCAGAGATTACAAAATTATCAGCAACACAAAAGCTTCACACACATTTTTGTTAACCAACAGGTGTCTGATAAAGATCTGAAATCTCTCTTCGTGGAGACAAATACTTTCATGTTGGCATCACACTTGTACTGGGCTTTATGGGCACTGATCCAGGTATTCCATTTATCTGCATACTCTTTTCAAGCAATCGAAACATATCACGTACTCTTAACCTGCAATTTTTATTTATCTGTGGTAGGCCAAGATGTCTCCAATTGATTTTGATTACCTCGGCTACTTCTTCCTGCGCTACAATGAATACAAGAAGCAAAAGGGCGCAGCATTGTCGCTGGCAAAATCCTACCTCTCAGAATCAGGAATCAAGTAAATTCAAATTCTTTGTTCTTCCCAGCGCAAGGTTCCTGTACTTCAAATAACTTTCAGGGGGGAGCCTCCTAGAGAGAGACCTTGTGTTAGATTTAGGTATTCTTGTATATTATTCTATTGTGGTCAGGAGCGAGAGCAAATAATTGAAATTTAGGAGCAGACTGATGTGATTTTGTTGTAAATCTTAAAACTGCCTCAGCTTGATAGATCTATCATCAATTAGTTCATTTCGTCTGTAATATTCGTTCCAAACAGTTCATATACGCTCAGTGTTTCGGTCATTCATTTCATTGTAAACCACTTTGCTAAGCAGAACACTTCAGGTTTGGTTGGATATGGGAAACTTCACAAAAATGGATGCTTAGTTCAGTATAATGACAAACAGAATATTATAAAAAGTACAGTTTAATTTTTGCAAAAAGCAATTGAACTTTCTTTATTTCAAAGAATAGATGTGAACTTTAAAATTAGATTGAACTTTCTATATTACAAAGAGAAGCTTTGAACTTAAAAAATTAGTTTTTCCCAAACTCAAGCTCGTCTATTTTTTTCCTCCAACCGCCAGGTTGGTTCAACTCCTCCCTTTCATTGTTGTGTTATCAAGCCATGGGTTGGTAATATTCGATTGAATAAGAAGAAAACCAACGAGCTCAAGTCAAATATGATCTCCAGGGATTAATCAGAGACTAATCTAACAAGTCGGGTTATTTTTACAAATATGATCTCCATGAATTAATCAGAGACTAATCTAACAAGTCGGATTATTTTTACGAATATGATCTCCATGGATTAATGATCGAACAAATCGGGTTATTTATACAACACTTGATAACAAAACTTGATTTCAACAGTAATAGCTGTGTAATATATAAAACATGCGCAAACATCAAAGACCCGGCAAAAAACAAACATCCTCGTTCATCTAACAACTGTACTGCTAACATAACATGCAATTCTTCATGTGAGCACAGTTACTAAATGCACAAGTATTTGACCTCTACTTATAAGAAGCAGAGAAGTGCAAAAATAAACGTTTTTGTGAAGAGTAATTTACAAATCTTTAAGCTAGAAGAACCTGGCAATGAACGATGTGACTCTTGAGGCGGTTCCTCCCAGCGAGCGTAGACCAGAGATTCGTGACCAAAGTCTTGAACTGCCCTTTCCCAGCTATATTCTCCCATAAATGTTCGGCTGTGGCCTCACTCGTATCATCTGACTTTGCAACGTCGACCAGAGAAATGCTCATATTGTTCCGGATGATGCACAGCTTCCCGTTGAGCGGAACAAGAGCAGCTGCCTCCAGAGCGCGAGAATTCCCCAAATGAATCTTGCTGTCAATGTACTTGCTCCAAGATTTAGTCACCTCGTCGTAAACCCTAAGTTTACAGCCATCCTTGCAGTCCAAGGCATAGAGGTGCCCGTTCAAGGAAGTGCTCGGGTTTCTCCATCCCGCCACCATTCCATCGTAAACGGGGCACCAGCTGTCGTTTCCCGGATGGTAGGCCTCGCTGAGGACCTGTCGATGAGACCCAAGACCTTTCAAATACCATTTCCCCTCGTAAACAACTCCGATGAATGGTACCATCGCGGTGCTCATGTCCGCGATGAAGGACCACCTGTTCTTGTTCGGGTCGTATACTTCCGCCGACCTCAACGATCTATGAACGCCTTCGTTCTCCCCGCCCGCCACGTACAAGCAGTTGTTTATGACGCACGAACCGAAGAAATGTCGCCTGCGGAGCATGTCCGGGGCGCGGTGCCATTTATTTGTCCTGGCGTTGTAGAAAATGACCCGTCTCATCGACCCCTTCAGCGGGTCCTTCCCCCCAAACAAGTAGAGGTGGCAGCCACCGAGAACGGCACATCCGAATCCGAGGGCTTCGGAGTATTCCTTGGGGACGGGAGGGAGGGGCTGCCACAGCTGGTGAACGGGGTCGAAGGCGTGCCATGATATTTTCCCGTCCCGGTCTCTTTTAATGACGTAAATCCATTCCTCCGCAACGCCGAGGCTCTTCCGGAGTGAGTAGAAGAAATTACCGGACAAGAGGCGGTACCATCTCTTGCAGACTAGTCGGAGCTTCCGGTGTTCGACTCTCGGCACCCGGATGAGGCAAGCTATGGCGAGATCGTCGGGAAGTCCGGGAATCAGAGGGGATTGGTTCCTGCTTCTGTCTCCACGCGCGGGTTTGCTCCTGGTTGGATGAATGGACGGTTTGATATCGGGGCGAAGGCATAGCCTTGTCCCGGGGACATATCTTTTTGCTCCGGTAACTGTCTTGAATCCGGCATCTACTCTACATAAACATGCTGTTGTATCAACCTGCAGATGTGCACAACGACCGTTAATTGCCTTCTTTCTAGTCACATAAGTCCATAGGATATGCAACTATCAGCAGTAAAGATCTGTACGTGAAATTTGGTTCTCTGACAACCGAAAATATCTATGGTTGTGGTTCACTTATAGATACATATGAGTTCATATACAAATCAGTTATACAGTCCAATAACTCAACCAAGGTTCTATAACTCGGGATTGGGGAGAATTTGGCGTGAAAAAAAAGGAGTTTTGAGAGCTAGGGAGAAATCGGCAAAACTTGTCTTGTATTAAATAAAATAATATATATGCATATATAAATTACAAAAAAGACAAAAATAACAGTATTTTAGTAAACTGAAGTACTTTCAAACAACTTAATTAAAACAAAACACAAATTATAGAACAAAATCGAAGCATATGTACCAACTTTGATTAGGTTTTGAACAAGTTGACCAGGTGAGAACTTGGTATAACTACCGAGAATGAATTCCAAAACTCGGTCGACTCGGTTATTGAGTTCTCGGGAGTTTTATAAAACTAAACTCAGAGTAGCAAACTCGAGTCTTAGAGGATCATGGCAGATTGCCAGTTACAGGTACATCATTAGGCACATTAGTAATATGCTAATGCAGTTTTATCGTATCAAGAATCAATTCAAATAATAATCAATGTCTGTTTAATAACAAATGTCAACATGTAACTATGTAAGGAAGATGAACATTAACTTCGATTCGACTTCTAAGTTTTAACAAATAGGCCCAAATTCCTTCATCAACGGCACTTGCTTTCTATGTCTCTAGCATTGCAGAAACCCCCAAGAAAATGTCAAATTCTATCCCTCCGACGATGCCAGGAGGGATGTCTGGATTGGATAGTCACAAACTTATCGTGAGTAAAAAGTAACATTTGTTAAAAGTCTCTTAGAAACCTAGTATTGAAGAAACCCGAGATGGGAGACAAGACAACCAAGCAATTGTCAAGTTGCACGCCTCGAGCAAGGCCGGGAGGGATGCTAGGATGATCATCGGAGATGAACAGATTCATGTTTCAGTTAAAATAAACATTATGTAAGTGTCACATGTATATAGTGCAACTTTGATTAAATTTAAGGAAATAGCATCTTTCCTTGATGCAATAAGCAACACTATAGAATTCACTTGGTCTAAAGAAAGCTAACAAAACCAAACTTTTCAGCCAACTATCAAAATCTTCATCTAAGAGCAACCATCTCCAGAAGGTTTATGGTGAATTACAATGAAACTAGACAAAAGATAGCAGCCTAAAGGTAAAGAGTGAACACCTCATCAAATTGAATATAAGCATCAAACAAGTCTAGAACATAACCATTCAAGGAAAATAGCTGGTCTAGCATTTCATAATATGAAGCAGACATGGTATAGCCAAATCATAACCTAAAATTAAGAAATAAATTACCAGAGGAGGCTGAATCATTCTGTGACTTCTGTCCATGTCTCTTCTTCAAATGGGCTTGAAAACAACAGATTCTACCACAACCCACCTTCCAAAAACTAAAATTTCTCCTCAATCCTCATATCTACACATGAAATCTGTCAATAACTTTTCTTTAGGCCATTTCCAGAATCCAGCTTCACCACACAAAAAGCAATCCCACAAAAGTCGCTAAAGAGAACATATAATTGATTTTCTCCACATGTCACACCTCAATCTCCACCTCCAAAGTCAACAGAACCCAAAGAAGAGGGCTAAACCCACCACCATAGATACCACAGTCAACAAAAGCAAGTCAAAACAGAAAAAAAAACCTCAACTTTATTACAGCATTATCTCAAGAACCCATACCCAAATTCAAAAACCCACATTGGAAAGCCTCATCAAATCAGCTGCCATGGACTTGAGGCAAAGAAATCAGAAACCCCAAATCTCCTCTTTCCCAGAAAAAAGAGAGACCCAAGTTGGGCAAGGAGAGCACTGAAAGAGGAGGAGGTTGAGAGCTCTCTCTCAGACTCTCACCATTAATCTTCAGTGGAGTGAAGGGCCTATGCAATACCTACCAAACATACAAGAGAGCATGTTCATAGACAGAGAGTAAAGCAAAACCTAGGCCTTCAAAGGATGAGAGAAAAAAGATGGGTTTTTTGAATGATGACACACCTTGGTTGGTTGATTTTATTGGAAGGAGAAAAAGAAACAAACCACACCATGGATTGGAAGATAGCTGTTGTTTGGCACTTGAGAAAAAAGAAAAAACGGTGGAAAAATACTGAAAAATGAGGTAAGACTATTTATTTTACTTTGAATATAATAATTAAATATTAATTTTGTGTTGGAGCTGTTAAATGAGAAAATTAGAATAAAAAAAGAATAGAGACCAAGATTCAAAATGAGATATGATGGGGCCCACAAGTCCACCAAATGCTTTGCTACCACCAGTAATTGTAAATGACTTTCTGCTATGAGTTGACCCACCACATCATAATATGCACATCATCTTCCAGTTCCTACTCCACAAAGGGTGTTTTTGTCATTTCAAACTTATTTTCTCTTATTGGATTGTGATGATAATAATAACCACATAGCCACCAATTACTACGTAGCTTCAACACTCTCTAAATTTATTCTTTGGTTTTGTATTAAATTGTTGACTTTATTTTAAGTACTTTAAGGGTTTGTATTTGTGAAGTCAATTGGACACCATACATATTACTATAGTAAAATAGTCCTAATTTGACAACACACAGAATTAAATCAAATTTTCATATATAAACCTTACAAAAGAAATTTTCACATATAAACCTAACAAAAGAAATGACATGCGCTTTCTTTGATAGTAATGCTTGCTTTGAAAAAGTCCATAATGAGGAAATCAACTTTATAATGATTTCTTTGGGTGAAATGTGGTGTACCCCTAATTCTTGTTTATTGCTAACATGTGTATACTTTAATTTGAAAATGGATGAAGATTATATTTTGATAAATATTTAAATTATTTACATAAAAATAAAGGATAATTACAAAACTTACATTTTTTATATTTGACTATATAAACA
>JAYMTP010005881.1:0-12769 GCA_036897365.1 Geranium brycei | reverse complement strand
CATTTCACTGGCAAAGTGCCCCCAGATGTAGGTGAGTTAGCACCGAACTGGGTTAACAACTTTCTGTGTTATTTACTTTCAGTACTACACTGTTGTGTTTATAATTGCAATTGTCGAGGATATTGTTCCGACATTGTCCGCGACATTCCATCTAACAGAATTAATAATTTCAAACAGTGAAAAAGTATATATATGAGCGATAGGCCCCGGTTATATACTTTGATTATAGAGTGAGTAGTATATATTATATTAGGGTCGTTTTAAGAAAATTCCAAATTTTCATAAATTGATTTTGGGGTTCCTTGGACTTAATGGAAGAACATGAAGAGTCAAATTCCAAAATGGTGTCTTGAACTCAAGCACTGTGTTGTGTAGCTGTAATTCCATAATATTTATAATAGCTAGCAAGGGCCATGCACAGAAACAAACATTAATATATGTATAGTTCCGACTATATAAAGGGTCAGTGTCCAATATTAAGGGAGCCACATGCAAGAGTCGACATAAACCCGATTAAATTGGCTTTTGGCAAGTGTCCTTATGTATAGACATCTCATCGTTTAGCACAAGAGCTCACGGTATTTCACGTGCCACATATGGCCAAACCCATGATACATATACTCCAATTAATTAACATGTGCTATGCTTGTAGTTAACTTGTACTACATTCTAATTCTTAACCAGTTCTTCTTTTGTGCGTATCTCCACCATACTCTTCTCTTATTGGGGTGTTTAGAAGGAGGCATATAATGGATCCAAAAGAACTCGAGGTCACATATATTGAACATTATATATATAGTCATACGAAAACTATTCATTTTATTACATAGATAATAAAAAGATATATCATAACACAATTGTACGTCGGGAAGCATGCATGGGGAAATCTACTGTATGTAGTTGCTTTACCCTAAGCATGTAGTCAATATATGTCAGGTAGGTTTTGAACCTACCCGGCGCATAGATTGAAGGCATTATACATCGTGTTGTTGGGATACGACCCGACGCAAGCAGTATATGCGTGAGGTATACTATGCATCAACCAACGCATAACAATATGCAATGACCCGCTGTGAAACTGTCGGCGCATAGTATGTGTTAGTCTATTGTACACATGACCAAGCATATGGTCTTCATACTATGCGTCGGGTTTAAGATATCAGAAATATGAAAAACTTATTTTTCTTTGTTGTACAACTCAATTAACCCGCATAAACGTGTACAAACAATTCATTTAACTCACAAATAAATAGGAATCCGGAAAATGTTAAATTCAGTTTTGAAATTCGGATTTGAAATTCATTTTTTAAAATCACAAAAGTTCAAACCAATTCGATGTTTGAAACTATAAACTTAGAAACTAAGGATGTCACTCTAGCAGCTTCTTCATCATCTAGTCCATAAGTTCCTTGCGCATCTGATCCTCCTTGCGCATTTCCTCTCGATCGCAGTTTTGTTGAGGATGTCAGCAGCTTTTCTGGCCTCCATGTCCAAATCTAGCTGCCTCTCAAGCTCGACGATGCGTGCGTCAAAGTTCGTAGTGCAAGCCTCGAGCTCCTCTTGAAGGTGGCGCGTCCTCTTCTCGACCTTTTGATCGACCTCTGCTGCGAAGCGTTACTCTGACACGCCGAAACTGTGCTGGCACCACCACGTTGTTGATGCTATGTTTGTCTAAGGATTTGTCACAGCAAAGCCAGGTCAATGGTATGTTATATTTATTGATGGAATTGTCACGACAATCTGTTCAATAAAACTGAAATTTACAATATGAGAATAAACTTGAATTATCGTCATATTAGGTTTTTTGCTTCATTTTCGAATTAAGAAAGTGTTAGAGTCATAGCACTACACTATAATATAACCTAGCATGCATCAAGAACAGTCTAATTGTTATCATTTCTCTCTCTAGTAAGATCCATCTTCTTTGCTTATGGACGTGATCTGCACATTTTCCAAGAATCACATAATTTTTTTATTATTGTTTTATTTTGATTTCTTGTTCCCTCACACGGTCTTCCTGGTTACAACATATTATTTATTGTAAAAATTCTAGGTCCCGTTTCATTCGTCAGAATAAATATAAGCTTGCATAAAGAATTGATTAATGAGAACGAAGACGAATAGAGAACACAAGTTAATGTTGGCTTATTTAGGCACAAATGAGTCTGATTCTCATTATAATTTTAGCTAGCACGTATATAAAAATAGTCTAACTAGACACATATACGTAACTATAATACTATATATATATATATATATATATATATACATACATACAAATTTATGTCTCAAACAAAATTTGTGATAGCTATAGCTAGGTGATATATTATATATATCATCAATTAGTTATGAATGGGAGATTTCTTTCTTGCAGGAGTGTAATCCATCATGAATAAGTCGTGGCGGTCGTGGTTGGTCATCATCCCATTTTCCTTGTGCATAATCATATCTCCGGCACCATTAATTCTGGCTTCTCCATGAACACTACTTCTAGTACTGGCCACTTTTATATCCCGAGCTACAAGAGAACAAATATTCCAACCCAAAACAACAAATTCAGCAACTACACATATATCAATATATAGAGACTCATTATAATTATATTGTACATAGGGTTTGTGATGTATATATATATATATATATACTAACCATCAGTAACTGCGTTGGAAATAAAGCAAAGCAAGAGAAAAGACAGAAGAAGAAGAAGAAGACTCTTCTTGCATGGTCTGGTGGCTGCTGTGACCTCCATAATATAATATTGTATAATTCTTTTTTCTTCTCCTTTCTTTTGGGTAGTTTTTGCTGATTATATATTCTTGAGTCTTCTTATTATATAGACATGAAAATTTGAAGATTGGTGCGTTTGATGTACAAGAAAGAAGACAGAAATTAAGCAGACATAGGTGAAAGGTTGAGAGAGACTTGGAGTTGGAAGTAAGGAGTAAGGTATTGTGGAGTCAACATCAATGTCTCTTGCATGCAGATATATCATTTGTTGCCACATTGATGGCCATATATAAATGCTTCAATTAATATTATCCAGTCACTTGTAATAATTAAGATGCATATTTTTTGGTATTTTCTTTCTCGAATTAAATTTCTTTAATTCTTTTAAAAGGAAATGCGTAGGATTGTAAATGAATCCCTTTTTTAATCATCGTTTAAATTTAATTTGTTAAATATCGATTTGAGTTCAAAAAATAGAAAATTTTCAAAAAACGAGCATGATGTGTAACGTAAACCGTCAATGCACCAGTTCGACAAGTGAAAATGATAGATTTGGAACTGCTTAAAAGAGCACAAGAACAACCATAAAAGACGATAGCATAAATTATTCATAAGGATTTGGTAGATAATTATATGACCAAAGACTTAATTACATGTGAATAATTTAATATGGTATGCTTTTGGTTCACGAAATACATGTTATTGTCCTCATTGAAATATACCCAACACAACTTTTGAATAGAATATAAGAGAATTAATTATTATAAATTAAAATGAAATGACTATAATTAGTCTAATGTTGTCACGTATCGAGTACTCTTTCCTCATATATTCATGGTATGTACATTACACTAAGATGAAAAGATAAACTAACAAAAACATGAAATTTCATTTTAAATAAGACAGATGTCATTTAAGCCTTCAACTCAATTTAGTCTCAAATTGAGTTCTTATATGTGTATACTAATTAAGAAACATGTGTATAAATGGGAAAATTTTTATAAAAAAAACTTTGGCAATTTTGTGGACCACAAAAAGGCCATGAACACTACTACATAATGCATCTTTTAGGTCACAAACTTATTTCACATTTATATATATTCTCTTCTTTTCTCGTTGGAAGCTTAGCGACCACTCCAAGCTCGATGTATATATAGAACAGAACAAAGAAATAAATTGTCCAAGGGAACATCTTGAACCCAACAAGCAAGATAGATATACATTTATTTACATTTTTGTTTTTATGTACCAACAAGTTTAGACATGAGGGGACACCTCATTTTAGATCAAGATGTAGCATCCACCTCAAACACTTATATATAATTGACATTACAAACAGTTAACAGAAGATAAATATGTTAACAGGAAATCAAACATGATTTATGGCTACATCTTTTATAATTATTGATCAAATCACACTCAACGACCGATAAGATCTAGGAACTCAAACTTTGATCTTCACTTGTTCATATTAGAGATCATCTCTACTTTTCACCGCTGGTGTCTTAGTCCGAGATTGATCCTCCTAAATTAGTATTTCTCTCAAAGTTTTTGTTTTTTAAGCATGCTCATTAGTATCACCTGTCTCTTTGCGTGTATTATTTTATGGTCGAGAGTTTATTGTTTCTCTTTCAGGATCTCTTTCACTTTTACCAGTTTGTTCACCAATTTAAAAACTTGAGTTTTTAAATAGGTTAGGCTTCTTACAACTCTGTAGTATTAATATTTTACTATTGGAGAAAAACTTTTATTTTCATAAGAACTTATGATCGGGTTACACAAATTTCGAGTTCATCTATAGAAAAACTACTAGGTCAACAAATTGATGTGTTGGATTTTAATGATGAAGGGAACAATGAAGTGAGTGAGATATGGGACATGGGACAAAGGCAGGCATTCTATCATTTTCCGATAAGGGCTAAGGACGAAAATCACGTGGCGGGACCGAACTTGTCCGTAAAATTCACATACATACATTAAAGCTTGATTATCAGCTTAATTAATTTGGTGACAATGATATTATGTGAATCACTACAGTTTTGCTTTCTCTAACCATTATCATATGTGCCCACAATTGGGTCCTTACAATCTACACGAACCTATAGAACCTTGCCAGAGACACTACTTTCAATATTGAACACTCGATGGGGCAATTGAGATGGACCGATTTGAACCACATGTATCCAAATTTAATACAAATTCAACAAGGGACTTTGAGTCGTTGAGCACTTGTGAACAATGATTTTCACCATAATGAATGTACTTTGTCCATATTGTATTTGTCTTGATGTGTGATGATCATACCTAAAAGTTGCTGTGTGCAAGTTATGTGCCTCTTCACAGCCTAGCACATCCGAGATGGAGTATCTTGGAGTGGGTCTTAATTTATAAATTGGGTCAAGTGGTAGAAAGTTCACACTAATTAATATATGTGAGGTCCTGAGTTTGAATTTTGGTACACACGGGTTTTTCTTTCGGATGCTGACAAGGGGGTTAAAAGACCGATAACACGGTTCTGAAATATTTTATGAAAAAATAGAAATTTCAAAATATATTTCAAATTTCGAAATTGACCTTCATCGCTTTTGAATCTCTCTATATATTATAGCACTTTTATATAGTCTTCGTACACCATTTTTTGTTGCGGAAATTCTCTTTATATTATTGCATTTTTGCAGATTTTTTATATCTAAAGTGTTACTTTTACAAAAAGAAAATTAAGGTTCTAAAACTCACGATCAGCGAAATCCCTGATGAGTCGAAAAGTAAGGATTTTAAGAGATCGTGGTGAAATCGACAAAAATCGTTTTATATCATATAAAATGCATGTATTACTGAAAAATAATATTATTTTGATAAATAAGAATAGTTTAAAACAACTTTAAATTTCAAACAAAAATAACACGAGAAAAGTTCAAACTACGATAAACACATATAACAAGTTAAAAATCAAGTCAAAACTTAACCAATCTATATAAAGAAGTCAAGAAGTATTCGTTGAGTATTGGATAATTTAAAATGAAAGTAATAATTGACTGACTTTGATCAGATTTTCCGATGAGCTCTCCGGCGAGTTCCGGAGAGGGAGTTGGCGGCGGAGGTGGGAGACGGCAGGGGAGAGGGTGCTGGAGAGGTCGAGGTCGGAGAAACACCTAAACACACATGAGTGGCATGTTTTGAAAATTTGAAGTACGACCAAGGGTATTTTTGTCTTTTTAGTTCAAAATTAACATATTCCATCCAAAATTTTAACGGTCGGTGCTAAGTTTCAATTTTCAATCGTTGAGTGTAGCTAGGTGTCCACTTTCAAACATGAGGTGACTATTTGTCTTTTGGGTATTGTTGGGTGTGTCTTACTGTCCTTTACACACCCTATAGACTCTTTGCAAAATTACAATAGTATAAGGAGAGTTTTTGTAATTGTATACACTTATTTGTGATAGGTAATTTTAAAATTTTAAATATATTTTGAGTTTTTTCGTTCTTCTAATAGAATTTATACTAATAATGCAAAAATTACAAATTAATAGAGAGTTTTTGTCAAAGCTCAACCCACATAAAAACTCAAGCTGATATGTGAAGGCCCAGATTGTTTAGATAAGTTGGTGAGTAGATTCACATCGCAGGAGACGGATATAGATTGGACGCCCTCTGATCCATAACAGATGGCATGCTCCATGGGTTTTTAGGCCCGATGACATATATGCAGGTCACGTCCGACAAAACCAAGCTATGATACCATATCAGAAGCCCAACCCACGTATATTTGTCATGGTATCAGAGCTTGACTCTATCTTGGACGTGACCTCCATATGCCATCGTCTAATATGGTATCAGAATTTGGTTCTATCTTGGACATGACCTCCATATGCCACCGGGCCTAAGAGCCCATGTGTATCATGTTATTTGTTTCGGGACTAAAAAACCTATGGATCGGAAGGCGTCCATTCTATATCTGCCCCCGCACGTCTGTTTCCACGTGCATTTCGAATCGGCTTGTATGTGAGTGGAGATGATAGAGTCCACAATTTATATAACAATATGAACATCCAGTTATGAGCTTGAGCTATTGAGTAAGTTGATCTTCCGACAGTTTTTGTATTAAAAATAATGTAAGAAGAATTTTTACAATTTTCTCTTTAATTTAATGTAGTGCGTTTATGTTCGTATCAAGCAATCCTACTATTCAATATGAAGTATATAGGTTTGAGACCTCACAAAGTTTAATTCAATTGGGTTGCAATATGCAATTAAGGTGAGGTGGGCCGCAGAGTGGTTTATGTTCATGTGTATTTACGATTACGAGATCACTCACTATACTGAGAATGGAGAGTGGAACACCTGACCCACTTCCACTTCGTAGGTTGTAATATAAATTGCAGGATCCATATATATGTTGTCGAGTAGGGCTCACTAGATCACAAGCCCACATATTTTAAATATCCCCTTGATTCAAACCAAACCAATCTCTACCAGGTAGATATGTAGGTCCAATCGGTCAACATTAATCTATTTTCTCATTGGTTGTACAAATTTTCTACTTTAAAGCTTATTCAAGTGCATGTAAGGTGTACTCCATATACTTGCTTATCATGCAAATTGATCATACAAGAGGATATTGACTTTTGATACTCTTGTTTGGTCCCTACGTAATGTCGGCCTAATATCAGTGGATTCTTGTGGTGTGTATGTATACATTTCCCTCTTTTCATTAAGTTGAGATTTAATATAATATACAAACATTTGATGTATCTTCCACTTTTACACTTTTAAATCAGTTGCTTATGTATTACATATGATCTTTTTATTATAAAGTTTTACGTTTAACACATGTAAACCTTAATAGGGGTGAGTCCAGTTCAAACTGGGTTGAGTGTTCAAACTGTTTGAATTAATACCAGTCGTTGGATCGCTGAAGATCCGTGGGCTCGTTGTCCTAGCGCACGACACGTGGCAGAGAAGTTCTACCGTGGGTCTGTAACATTCTACCCATTTGAACTAAAACTCTATCGAGTCAATAACATTCCACCTATTTGCCCTAACATTCTACCGGTTTGGACGGTTGAGCTGGTTTGTAACTGATTGTGATCCAACCTCAATATATGTGGTAAGAAAAAATTATACCTCTCTACGAGTGGCGAACTCCCGTAACATCACTTTACGCTAGTATACTTTTAGGGTAGGTCCACTCACATAATCATCTCCCGTTGTTTTAAGAGGAGCGTCTGTTTCCTTTTTTCGAGCACAATTTCACATATATCTTGAACTCTCACTTATTAGTTTAAGGTTTGGTTGAATCATACTTTTTTCAATCTTAAAATATAATCTATCAATATTCTTTATAAAAAAAAAACATAGTTTTATGACATAAATAAGTGTGCAATATGATTTGGAGGAGTGGTTGTGATCAAAACACTAATTAATCCAATCATAGAGGTCACCTCAATGCCCATTATCACACCGCACCCAAAAATATATAGAATATAATGTGGAGGCCTAGCCAAGGCCTACACATGGATTGAGAGAGATGGAGAAGAGCAAATCTTTTGCCGGCTACTCGACGCCGTACGCCTCAGGCTTCGAGGACCGACAGAAATCGTACAGCTTCAACGGGCCGAAGAGCGGAGCAGAGGACGATGATCATGGCTGCGACGCCTCTGGAAATTATGGAAATGGAAATCCAGAGGTGAAGAGGAGGAAGAGGGTGGCTTCCTACAACATGTACACCGTCCAAGGCAACCTCAAATCGTCTCTCCGCAACAGCTTCAAGTGGATCAAGAACAAGTTCACTAATGATTTTGGTGATCACCAGTGACTGCAAATCTTTATTTTCTTGAATTGGGTTCTTTGCTGCTTCCTGATCAGTTTCATGTCACATTCAATAAGGTTATGCCTCAACTTGTACAGTATGCGATATGTATGTAACTACCATGTTATTTTGGGCTTTTATCGTTGTCTGGAACCGCAGCCCAATACTTTTGTTGCTTAAAGCCTTCTTGGGCTCACTAATAATTGCGGCCCAAACTTCCAATTAGAGACAAGTGTACCATATGTCAAATTTATTGTTGGGTTCAACTACAATTTCATGCTTCATATACAAACCTTTTTGATCCACACGACCAGTTATTTACGGTAGAGATTTTATTTTAGTGTTTTGTTCTGAGACCCTCGTTATACCTCTTTTCTAACAGGGTTCACTCATATGCTATAGTGCAGAACACGGGCCCTTGTTATAGTCAGAAACACGTAATATTCGAGACCCCTCGTTACAACCGGTTCACCGTCTCGTTACAATGCGAAAAAAATAAAACACGTTTCAAAAATAAATTGAAATCATCTAATGTCTTGACCAATTTACTCTTTATAAATTAAGTTAATTATTTGTATATTAAAATAAGAATTTAATTAAGTTTGTATTTGAAGCATAGTTTGTAAAGAAATGCATCCCTCAAATTTAATACATTAAGTTGCTAAATAATTTTCATTTGAGGGATTTCAAAATCATGCTAGCTGTGGTAGTCTTCGAAGGTGGTAGGTATTAATTTTTTAAAATTATTATTAATTGTGATAGGATGACTTGACTATTATACATCACTTATATTTAAGAAAATTAATCAAGAGGTTTAAGACTTTGAGAGAGAGAAAGAGAATTATGATTCAAATTATTAAATTACACATAAATTGTTTATAATTAAATAATCATCATAGAATTGACAGAAACTCAATTAAGAGGGTCACGAATCAAATGGCATTGGCCGCCAACTAATTGAAATCAACAAAACATATTTATTTCATATTAGTCAAAGATTAATCGTGTGCACAATCGTTAATTCATATGTGAAGCCATATTATTTTGTCAAACTTTATCCACTTTCAAATCTTTGCATTTATTTCAGATTTTTCAAAATAAAAAAAGTCAGCTGTGAACCTTATCGGAAACAAGAAAATAATGCCAGTAGCAAAGTCACGACAATCAATCTAATAAAAAAAATAATAATTCAATTTACAAAATTGTCCTTCCAATGAATCAATTTAGAATGTGGGTAAATTATTAATAAAGTAAATAGTGGTTTTTTGCTTAACAAATATATTCTTTTAATACACGAACTATTATTAATCACATTGCTTTTAGCATTAAAAAATCGTTTTAACGCTAGAGTAGCCAAAACTACTTAATAAAATACTTGAGATGACTTCGTAAATATTAAACTAAATAACTATCAATTGATATACGTTATTATCAATGATAATGACCGTATGTGAATAAATACAACTTTAGTTAATATTTATTTACTTTTGAAAGAATTTAATGAATACTCATGATCATACAAAATGACATGTTTTTTCAAATATTGTATACATTCACCGCTACAGATTTATTCATTAGTTGACACGCACGATTTGGGTGTTGCGGACTAAAATTCACCCAGTCAACGACACATGTCTTCGGGTAAGTGAATTCTAGCTGACCACTTAGTTGGTGTCATCGGTTAGGTAAAATTGTACCCGACAAAACATAGCGACGTGCGTCAGGTGGTGAAAGTTAGTGATAAACCCTTTTGAGGTCAACACATATCTCATACCCGACGGGAGGACAATCGCTCGTCAGCTAGGTTCTCTCCAATGGTCATTTTCGTTGACCCTAACAGTTAAAAATTGACCAACAACGATAATATGATTTAGCCGACGATACAACGGTCTGTGCATGTCGACTATGGTTTGGAAAATTTATAAAGATAATTGTTTTCAGAGATAGTGAATACAACGGTCTGTGCATGTCTACAATCTTTTCCGTCATTTCAAAGTCGAAGATTATCAGGTTCTTATAGTATTATTGTTTTCGGTAGATTTATATGTTTGTATTTTAAATCGTAAATACTTAAATTTGTCGTTCACATCTAGTTTATATAGAATACGATGAGTTTGTTATTTATTATTTATGGTTTCTTTTATTATTTGAATATAATTATGAGGTAGTGTATATGTAACGCAGTGTAAAAATTGTTTTCAAAGTCAACGATACAAAACCATAGATCGTCGGCTATAACTAACATAGTTCGTCGGCTCGAGTGCTATGGTTTGGAATTGACTTGGTAGAGTAGTTTGATAGGTGATTTGTGATTTGGATTCATCTTTGCTCTTATGTTTGATTGTTGCTTCAGATTTGGCTAGATCTGTAATCAGTTTTTGATTGAATACACTTACTTTCCAAATTATTATTTTCTAGTATTTTATTATTTCATAGTTTCTTAATTTCCTTCTTTATCATGAAGATTTGTGTATTTAAAGATTCATAAACTCATTTAAAATTCAAATTTTAGTGAACAAAAGTTATAGTCTTCTGCTTGAGACTTTTTCATATTTTACTTATCACCTTAGATGTTGTGTAAAAACCGTATATTAGCTTATACTCGGCTAAGTGGCGATTAAATCTTGTCTTAGCATATACGTGGCTAAGTGGTTGTTGTTTTCCTTCAAAATGCTACACCATTCTTTACCCCTAACCTATTGTTTACATCCATTCTTACACTTTCTTCTACCAAAAAATTTAGTCAACAAAAAGTATTAAAAAATTTAAATGCATCCCGTTTTATTTATTTTCGTAACCATCCTCATATCAAGATGGTGGGGTTTGGGTTGAGAGAGGTTACCATATGGGAAAATTCACCTAATTGGTTACTCTTTTTTTTTTTGAAAAACTTTTGTTGCACCACATATGGGTGAGCAAGAATACCCCCAATCCGCCCACTATGAGACCTAATCTGGTGCAATCCGGGAGGGTAACGGGTCCAAAAAATGCAACCCGCTAATATTTGGGCCGAGTGATAGATTGGAGATGTATAACCAGATCCAACTTGGTACCGATTCAAATAAATGGACCCAAATTTATTTTTTTTATTAGCGATATTTTATGTTTATTTTTTATAACAACATTACTTATTGCTTGCTTGGAGTTTATGTTCAAGAATCAAATGATACATTCAATATATTTTGAACAAGTATTATTCTCTGTTTTTTTTTTATCATAGTTGGTTGATTTGGCTGTTATGTTAAGATTTTTCATATAACAACCAAATGTGTAATGTGCGGTGTTTTAATATAAAGATTATCGTACTTGATTGATATTTTTGATTGTTTGATGGTATGGATACTTGTTTTATAGTGTGATTACTTTATTCGTTTTTTTATCATGTTACTTGAGAATATATTGTTGTAGTTTACTTGGTAATAATATTTTAGGCTAAACATTAAATTGGTAAAAAAATATTTTTGTAATTCATTTTGGACTTCAAAAGCCAATAAATTAAAAGATTCACGATTTCAGGTTGGATAACCCCAACCTACCAGAACCTGTCACAGTCGAGTTGAATAATAAACCCTCATATCTCTAACTTGCATCTTCAACCCGACACCTCTAGCATCACAAGTTTAAGTGAAAGTTAGATTAGATCACGAGGTTACAAGGTTTCGTTTTCATTTAAATATATATATTTTTTGAAATTACAACATAATCCCTAATTACCCATATTTCTTTTCCCACTCGATATCACATCTGAGGTTCGAACTCCTGACCCTTTGTTAGGGAGCGAGTAACTGAACCATCATGTCATACTCAATTGATTTTTAATTTAAACATATAAGGAAAGGCAAAATAACAATTTATCTATACACAATAAATACAGAATTATTAATTTATGACGTAGACATTCATAAAATATCATTGGTTCTTTTTTTTTTATCCCTAACTACCCAGCCCACCTACACAAATAATCATCTATCTAGGGGTGAGCATGGGCCGGGTTAGACAGTCCGTGACTTATTTTTGGGCCCAACCCGGACTCAGCAGGTTGAGCTTTTTCATGTCCATTCCCGGCCCATGAAGAGTGTTGTCCGCTGGACAAGTGGGCGGATTGAGCCCGGACGGGTTAGTCCAGCCCGTCCATAACATTAAAAAATAACATATTGTACATAAAAACTGATTGCAAAAATAAATTATGTACACAAAATCATATTACAAAATTAATACTTCAATATCACAAAA